>CM062097.1:1738429-2015784 GCA_031163375.1 Conogethes punctiferalis | reverse complement strand
TTCAGTTAAGACGTTGAACCGTTACATCTAACACCTTGACGAGTATCCTTTATTAGGCATACAATTAAATGTCGTTATTCAATGACATTTAATTGTATGACATAATGGCTTCCCCTCGAATACCCGATAAAAAGCGAAAGAGAAGCCCAAGTCGCCTGTGACAACGGGCAACGTATATGGTCAGTTACTGTCCGTTGCCACCCGCCATGCGGCCCAAGCCTAACCCCTCACAAGCCCGGAAACCCTAGGCCCGGCAGAAACACGACCCGAGAGGTCATTTGGCTGCGTTATCTATAGGATGGAGGACCTTCCCGGACGGGCGGGCTCAATTCGAGCGAAGATTCGCTATGCCCTATCTCTCTTAAGCCTCCGTCTTTTAGTATATCATACTAAAATTATAAATTATACATTGCCTTAACATTACATTGCTTAATTTTATTATTCATATTAAGAGAAAAGATAAATCCAAGAAGAAAAATAGCAAGGTATTGTAGTTAAATAGATTATTATAGGTTAGATATATCTGGCTTTGTTAAAAAAAAAGAGAATTTTTTGTTTTTTACTTCTGTACGTAATCGTATGCATGTCGAGTCAACCTCTAAGTAGAGGCATACATAAACTCTAGGATGTACAAAATGTATTTTTTGTGTGTAATTTGTGTAATGTCTTGATGTACCTTATCTCTACCTAAATAAATAAAATAGCACCATATCTGACTAAGAGCCAAACCCACCACGAGCTCTGGAAACCCTATCTCCGTATCTCCTTGTAAGCACTATCTACTCCACATTGCTACCTGCTAGAATCTAAAACGCACATTGAAGTTTTCTTAGCACTTGGCATATAGGTAATTAACCGCAACTAGGACAAAGATTGCGATGTGTGGTCCGAGTCGTAGCTAATCTGGGCACGCCTCGACATCCCACTACTAAAGTATGTAATATAGGGGCTAGACACTGATAACATTACTTACATAATTTTTTTGTCTTCTATACCTATACTTCTAATAAATCTGTAGAGAGGTCAATTCTGTACATAATATATTTACAAAATAACTATCAGGGGATGATAAGTGATCGATACTGATGCCAAAAATGCATCAGTAAAATTTCTGTCTGTCTGTATGTTCGTTATAGAAACAAAAACTACTGAACGGATTTTAACGAAAACTGGTACAATTATTCTCATACTCAGGGCAGGTTGTAGGTAAACTTTTCATCACGCTACGATCATAGGAGCAGAGCAGTGAAGGGAATGTTGGGGAAAACGGAGAATTTTTATCGCATGTTTGAACGCGCGCACGCAACAGCTACTGCATGGAACTTGAATGCGGTTTTCACCAATGTATTGCTAGGTCTACTCAAAATTTAGCATAATTAACCGACTTCAAAAAAGGAGGAGGTTCTCATTCGGTCTGTATGTATAATATTTTTTTTTTTTTTTTTTTTTTTTTTATGTTTTTATGCACGATATTCCGTCAATTATGGATGGATTTCAAAAGTTTTTCGACAGTTCGACAGAGGACACTTCGAGGTGGTCCATTATCACCAAGTCAGGATCAGATGATGGGATCCTGAGAATTGGGGGCAACAACCGAAAATGTTATGTTTTGTCGATGATAAAAGTTTCTTATTTCTTAAAATTGTATGCTCATATGGTGTTTTTGTTACGTAATCATATTTTACTCAGGTATATGCTTCCGGGCGTCAAAATCTGTTGCTGATGATGAAGCCACAGAACTCCTTAACGGTTAGGGAGTTAGGGGACAGTACTAACATGTCAGAATTAATAGGGTAGTAGTATGTACTTATGCAGGGCTAATAGGGCAGGTGATTTGGTAAGTGATACTGCTTGATTCTAATCCTGAGTCTTCCTTGACTTGAAGCAGATTTTTCATCCTAAGTAAAACTCTTACGATTCCCTTATTCATTAATTAGCCTTTACTCAAGGTCACAGTACATCAACGCAACCTAAAAATAGTGAAATAAAATTATTTTTAAAAAAAAATTAACCGACTTCACAAAAACACAACGACTAAACTAAAAAGCGTAAATAACGTAAGTAATTCTATCCTAATAAGAATTATTTAAATATTACACATTATCACTTATTTTTGAAGTCGGTGCAGCCAAACAACTAATGTATATGTCGTGTGGATTTGCCGGCCGCGCGCGTCATACAACCAACCAGTCTACGTTAGGTACCAAGAGCTGCACGACTCTAAAATAAGTGATAATTGTAATATTTAAATAATGATTAAGGATAGAATTACTTAAGTTATTTACCGCTTTTTAGTTTTAGTCGTTTGTGTTTTTTTTGAAGTCGGTTAATTTTTTTTTATGGAAGGTCCTTATTTTTGAAAGCCGATATGCACGCGTGCGACGACGCCGGCCCACAGCTAGTAAATACAATAATTCAAGACATGCCCCGTTATAGGTAGAAAACAACGCGCCCATACAAACGACATGTTCGTACAACAGCCGGGGCGGTTTGCTAGTTGTCTTAGTAAATTGTACTGCTGCTCAGAGCAGCTACTGGCCTATATATAAGTTATGGACCAAGTGATTAATGCGGGGCATTAATTTATAATGCTAGGGCATTAGAATAATGTAAAATTCTATTGGGCAAAGTGATAATTACTATCTAAACTTCATTATTTATCACATTGGCCGGTCATTATTGTATTCTGCTACTTGGCCATTAGGCAATTGATAAAAAGCAAAGGAGAGGGACGCACGCGTACTTATTTGGAGATCGATGTATCGGTAAAGTTTTTTTTTTTAACCGACTTCGGAAAAGGAGGAGGTTCTTAAGTTCTCGTCTGTATGATAATTGTTTTTGTATGTTCACCGATATTTCCGTCAATTATATGTAGATGGATGTCAAACATTTTTTTTTGTTCGACAGAAGACACTTCCGTGGTGGTTCCATATCACCATAGGATCTGATGATGGTATCCGGAAGAAATTGAGAGCAACACCAAAGTTGTATGCTCATATGGTGATTTTGTTACGCAATCATAACCTACTCAGCAATGCTTCCGGGCTTCAACAGTCTGGTGCTGATGATGAAGCCATAGAACTTCTTAACTGTTAGATATAGGGACAGTACTGCCATTGGTCGATGGAACTAGGTAGTAGTATGTACTTACTGAGGGCTAATAGGGCAGCTGATTTGACAAGTATTTTGCTTGATTCTACTTCGCCACATAGTTTCACTTGTCGTAAAGCAAATTTTTCTGCCCTAAGTAAACTCTTAAGGACTTTAGTTCCCACCATTATGCAATAGTGCTGCTTTGCCGAGTAGGATTACTACTGAGTGCTCATCTTGGAGCAATCAGAAGTAATGTCTGGCCTGTGTATCACATACACATTTAATTATCTCAAGAGTGGATGAGCTAGTGCCCCCGCCGCAAGCCTTAAGAGGACCAGGAGATTGCGCAATAGTAATAAAATGTTTATTATTACTTTGCCCAAAGGGTGATAAACAATATTTATAATGCCCGATCAATTTGATTATTTTAATAATGATTATCAAAATGCCCTCTCATATTGGTTCATTTATCAGAATGCCGGGCATTATATATAATGCTACATTTATCACTTGGTCCATACATATATACACTGTTGTGATATGTATTCTTTAAACGTCACTACATATAACATCCAACCTTGAGGAGTAACCGCATAACGACTATCTATTAAGGTAACCGACTAATCGATTTCCGTTCGATCTTAAATTCCAAATCGCTTCTGTGAATCAATTAAGCTATTTGTAGAATAAAGCGGGTTTTTCAGAATCCCCATAATTTTCCCCGTGATAACGCTAAACTTGGGGAGCAAATAGAACGTCGGCTGTTCTACCACTAGGCTAACATATTATATGAATACAAAGAACACCATTGCAATCAATGGTGTTAAAATCCTATTAAAAGATGAGTCAATGCAATTTGCAATACAAGCTATTATTATAGTGTATTATTAATCTGTGACAACTAATAAATAGTTGTCGAATGACGTCTATTGATTGCTTAAACTAGATAATAATAATACATATGAGACTTGAATTAAGCAATAATAAATGGTAAATACCTACTAATATACATAATATACTAGCTGTGCCCGCGACTTCGTCGCGCGGACATAGGGTATCATCCCCCTATTTTATCCCCTTGGTAGGTAGAATTGATCAAAATCTTTCTTAGCGGATGTCTACGTCATAACTCTACCTGCATGCACATTCGTGCCCGATGCCCGATCCGTCCCAGTGTTTTGGGCTGTGCTTTGATAGATCACTATGTCAGTCAGTCAGTCACCCTCTGAAGTATATATTTAGATAAGATAAGATAATATATCTATTGATGTTAACTACCTACGCTCGTGAAAAAAGTACCATTTGCCCCCAGTACCGCTCCATAAGAAAACAGGTAGGGCAAAATTATTTCATCCTACCCGGTAGATTTCTATAGAAAGAAACATCAACGCGGCGTCCGTTTTGCTGAGCGATCTCCTTCCAGACCACCTATAGATAGGGAATAGCAAGATAGACAGGGGTGAGATGGTGTCATCATGGTTAAACGTCTTGAGACTTTACCATAATCGCTCCCTGGGGCAGGCGGGGTTGGTGATCGCAGGGCGTGTTCTTCGCGCCGGTGACGCTGCTGCCCGTCACCGGTCAGTGGTATTAGCTACGCCTTCAATTGTGATGGTGTATCGCTACCAGTCAGTTGATAGTCTCGTTTTGTTATTCGGCAGCAGGATGCACCCCGGGCAGGGGAGAGTAGCTGGAGCGAAAGATGATGAGTCGTCCCCCACATCCCTATAGAGATGGCATTAGCTATTCGTTATATATGTATAGTAAGTCACTTGACTGGCTTGGTGGCTCAATTGGTCAACCCCTGCCTTCTAAACCAAGCGTGTGTGTTCGATTCCCACTCGGGAGCAAACATTCGTGTGATGACCATTTTTGTCTAGTTCCGTGTTTGGGTTTTTATATTTGTATTTAAGTATATGATGTAATTTGTCGTACCTTCGTTGTTCTGATACCATCACACAAGTGCTCAAGGGACTTAAGTACTTTGGGATCGGATGCAATGTACATTATGTGGTGATGTTGTGCGATATTTATTTACCAAGTACCTACTTAATTTGCAGCATATATTTATTAATGTCCCCTTTTAAATCAACATCTAATCCCCGATATCATTGACCTGTAGTCCTCGACGCCACGTAACATTACAGCACTAGTAATATCGTTAATTATTCTCCATTATTTCCTTGTCTACATCTTAATAAGACGTTTTTATGTGACTTTGTTTGATAACCGATAATTAGCCGTGGCTTTTGAAATGACATAGGTGACATCCATACGAGTTTACTAGCTTCCCGCCCATTTCTTCATTTGTACCATAAACATTAATTTCATTTGTTTTATACTGGTTCTGTATGTTTTTGACAGGCTCTGACTATGAATTACCGTTTTTTTATTTGGAATAGGTACTAAATTAAATTAAACATCATACTTTATTGGCAGTCATACTTTACCCATTTACTGAACGTGCTGCCAAAAAATATAACGCACGCATAATGAAACGCTAACATGATTTTAAAAAGTAAATCTTGTAGGTTTTTTAATAAATGGTCGATCTTGCTTATAATAATAAAGAATCCATTGAATTGACGACCCGTTTGGTTTAGTGGTAATGAACACTGCCTCTGACACAGTGTCGCGGGTTCGTCATTCCTGAACCAGTACAAGCATTTGTGTACACATGTTTGTTTGTATTAGTCTTTATTACAAGAGGTAGAAGGAGGTCCGGGAAAGGACCTCCACCCTATAAAATACCGCAGCCAAATGACCCTCCGGGTCGTGTTCCTGCCGGTGAGTAGGGGTTTCCGGAGCTCGTGGGGGGTTTGGATTAGGCCGGCATGGCGGGTGGCAACTGACACGTAACTGACCCGTTACTTGCCCGTTGTCACAGCGACTTGGGCGTTCTCTTTTGCTTTCCATCAGACGTAGGGGAAGCTTATACAGTCGAGCTACAATATAAAAAAAAGTATGTGGTCTGCTATGTAAAAATCATATTTATTAACAAAAATAAGTATTTAACTAAGTAAGTTGAACATTTGTTATAGGTGATGTGTGGCCAGTATCTAAGTAACTTTATCATTTGTCTAGTACCCATTGTACAAGCTTCGGCTCAGCTTAAGACTAGATGGCGTTGTTTGATATGTTATTTCATATGTCGATAAAGAATCTATCTACATTTACAAGAACAACACGGGCATTTTATAACATTAAGTGCAATCTGCGCATACGCACGTATTCGTATTACATCGCCTACAGAGGGTCTATTTAAGCCTTCGCACATATCAATAACAGAATCAGATGCTAATCAGCTGGGTCAAGGGTGTTTCCTCAAATTGCAACCAAGTGCTTGTGGTTTGAAATACCTTTGCACGTACCTACCTACTATGAAAATCCCTTACTCAATGTTCGTAAGAAACATCATATTATAGTAGTAGTATAGTGTAGATAGTCTTCTTTCATCATCATCATCAATCAGCCTAACACAGTCCAATGCTGGACATAGCCCTCTCCAGTTGTTTGCCACAGGTAAACATCTGGAGGATATACCCATAATCGCCGCGCTGGGCAGGCGGGTTGGCGATCGCAGGACGTAGCTTTTCGCTCCGGTGACGCTGCCTGCCCGTCATCGCCTGTGGTATTTAGATACGCCTTCAGTTGTGATGGTTATACCGCCACCAGTCGGTTGCCCAGCGCCTCGTTTGTTATTCGGCAGGATGAACACGGACAGGTGAGGTTGGCTTGAGCGAAATGATGATAGGCCGCTCCTTACATCCCAGTCTTTTTAACCGACTTCAAATGAGAACTTCCCTCCTTTTTTGCAGTTACTGTATTGGCAAACTTGCGATTGTCTTTTGTAATATATCTATACCTAATTATTACCAACTGGTCTCTGTACTATTTTTTTATAGTAGCTCGATATAATGCTTCCCTACCGCTGGTGGAAAGCGACAAAGAACGCTAAGTCGCTGTGACAACGGGCAATTACTGGTCAGTTATCTGTCAGTGCCAACCCTACACCCCCCATGATCCCCGGAAACCCTACTCACCGGCAGAAACACGACCCGGAGGCCATTTGACTGTGGTATTCTATAGGGTGAGGTCCTTACTCGGACGGGCAGCATAATTCGAACGAAGATTCGCTATGCCCTACCTCTCTTAAAGCTATGAGTTCCCGATAATGACTCCCGATTCTTTCAGGACACTCAGGACCGACACAAAGGCTATTATGGTAAAAATTGTAATTAGTCCGTCTTTGGGCTTATTCAAAAATAAAAGACACGTATTTTTCCTTTTTTCAGTCAAATAAACAATAGCAAAGATACAAGGCATCAAAAGTTAGGAGTGGGAGTCTTTGACGTCACTCGCTCCCGTAATATGTCTCACCGAGTGACTTCACGCGTATTTCAACGGGCTATAAGTTTGTAATTTTTTGTCTAATTTACAAATAAAAAATATACGTGTCTTTTATTTTTAAATAAGCTAAAAGACGACTACTTAAAATTTTTAGCCATAATACCCTTTTAAAAAGGCTAAATTGACCCGATATAGGCTTCATCATCATCATCATCATCAGCCCACATCAGTCCACTGCTGGACATAGGCCTCTCCCAATACTCGCCATATAGGGCTTAGCAGCTAATAAATATTAATTTGGTAACAACCGCTGCCACGAGGAAGTGGCCAAGTCCGGTTTATAATTTATTCCTAGATTAAATATTGCTCGGACTTGTATCTACGTGTAAACAAAGGCCTTGGCGTGACATAGAATACAGTGTCGATCATAATATAGGTCGTACTATTATTAGGTATGCATAAATAGGACACATTTAGTTCTTATCATTACTATGTACCTACTACAAAGCTGAGGACTTCCTGAACGAGAAATTAACCTAAAATATGCCACGCTGGGCCAGACAGCGCCATCTCAGCCCCAAACTAAGCTGAAGCTTGTACTATGGGTACTAGATAACTGATAACCTTACTTTATTTTCTTTTCCATCCTGGACATCTGCTTCTAAGTGAATACCTTTTTGTATTGTAGGTATAACTTCTGAATCTTACTTTGTATTGGTATATATTTTTAACCAAATATTAACGATGTACTCGTAGGTACATAAATATGATAGACAGTGCAAAAAAAAATACATTGAAAAGACTATCGAGTTCCTTGCTGATCTTCTATAGATTCTTGATAAAGCTTCATAGCTTCTATCAAAGGATCTTTTTTTTTTTTTTTATAGTGCTCGACATAATGGCTTCCCTACACCTGATGGAAGCGAAAGAGAAGCCCAAGTCGCTGTGACAACGGGCAAGTAACTGGTCAGTTACCTGTCAGTTGCCACCGCCATGCCGGCCCAACCCTAACCCCCCACGAGCTCCGGAAACCCTACTCACCGGCAGAAACACGACCCAGAGGTCATTTGACTGCGGTATTCTATAGGGTGGAGGTCCTTCCCCGGACGGGCGGCTCAATTCGAGCGAAGATTCGCTATGCCCTACCTCTCTTAATCTTAATGGATCCATAAGAATTCGCTGAATCCGATGATAGTAATTTTTAACTGTAAGTATTTGACGATTTATAAGTGCTTGTCTTGTGGCCTAGTCATGTCTGCCGTAGAACTGATGATACACTTATCATGAGCTAACGAATCTTGGAGTGGACACCACTTTTAAGCAGACGTGGTGTAGGACGCCCTGCAACCCGTTGGGCTGATGACATCAGAAGAATCCGGCTGGCATCGGCTGGATGAGGGAAGCTCGGGATGCGGGTGATTGGTTGGGGAGCACCACCACCCGCCTTGCACGGGTCCCCGTCCCCGTTGGATGGGAGTGGGCCGGCCCTCCGGGCCGCACCCGTCGCCCCCCTTAGGGGGGGGCAGTTGGGCCCGCGTAGGCGGGCAGTGCTGGTGGTGTCGCGGCAGTCCTAGTCTTTCCGGGTCCCGTGACACCATCCCCATAGGCGTTTGACAGGAGGGGCCGGGGTTTTTAGTGGGTATTCCCTGCCTGCTTTCCGCCTTGAGGCAGGGTGTGTCCCACATACCCCGTCACTCCCCCCGTGTGACGGGGATGCCTTAAAGCATTTTCCTCAGCATAAAAAGAAAAAAAGGCTCGCGATAGGGAAATATGATGTGAATTCAAGGAGGCCT
Source organism: Conogethes punctiferalis (assembly GCA_031163375.1). Classification (NCBI taxonomy): domain Eukaryota; kingdom Metazoa; phylum Arthropoda; class Insecta; order Lepidoptera; family Crambidae; genus Conogethes; species Conogethes punctiferalis. The sequence continues at coordinate 2,006,548 of CM062097.1, read as the reverse complement.
ACGATCAGCTTCGGACGGACCAGGGATGTAATTGATTGAAGCGCTTGACTCAAGGACATGGTGGCATCTGGTGATTTTTTTCCACCCTCATTAGAATACCTAGGTATATAATCGCATACCTAGGTATATGGACTCACCACCAGGGATGTCAACGACCGACCGTCCAAAGTGGAGGAAACTTAGCAGGAAAGCGGGCCCTGGGCTCCGAGGCACGGCCTCCGGATGCAACCGGTAATAACGCACAGATGATGATGATGATAATCGCAATGAAAATAAAAGGGAAAAGAAACCCGATTCATGAACAGCAGACCTTGAACTTCGTCTGAACTGGTTCAAAAAGTGAAAGGGTGAACGGTACTATGCTGTATAGAGCAAGCCAGCTAATTCGTATTTATTAACTTGATTCCTATTGATCAACATTAGAAGGGACAAAATTTGGGTATTTTATTAAGCACGTATACACGACAGCTCACCGGATACGTAGGTTAAAGTGGCAGTGAGCTGGCCACATAAGCTGCAGAGCCCTTAACCGTTGGAATAGACGAGTTCTAGAGTAGACGCCTTCTCCAGAAGACCCAGGTTCTAGTAAAGTGGCGAGATGCTGATTATGATAATAATTAATCACATTAACACAATAAACAAGACATTGAAAGTCTGAACTATAAATGACCTAAAGAGGAGGAGAGGTTGCACAAACGAAACGAAAGTTAAAATAGTTTAACAGGATTTTTAAATAAATTTAAACATTGTACATAAAGTGGAAGGAGTTATTAAACGTTGTCAATAGTTGTCACAAAGTTACAACACGTCTGTATGAAAAGTATTTCGAATAGATAGTACCAAGATTGATAAATTAATGTATCTAGTATATAATTATTAGTTTCAATGCATTTTAATAAAATATATGAACTATGAATACTAATTGTTTAACCATATACAGTTACATGACAATTTAATTGCAGAACAAGTTATACATATAACTAGAAATATGTTTGCTTATTCAATGTCATTAAAACAAGATCTTAACTAATTATATTGTACCTATAACATCTGCCCATTGTTTATCATAATTTGATAATATCTTAGTTGCAATAGCTTAATTTATTCATGAGACTGGGCACTTGTTTTTATATAAGTACCTAATTTATTCCAGTCACTTATTATTTTCATAAAACGTTCGATTTCTTCATTAGTTTGTCGTAACTTTCATTATTTATTGTAATATTTAATAAGATCTGTAATAAATATAAGATTAAATTACAGCTAAAACTTATTTAAATTGATTTTAGTTTTGAATTACATTTTGTACTTCACTTTAGGTTCGCTTCGGGTGTCCATAACAACACATTAGACTTTCTACATTCTAGTTTAGAAGGGTATTCGACTGGCTTAGGCCGCACTACGGTTTCGCGAAACCGCAAATCCACTCGAGATTCACACACTAAGTATGGTTTAAAACCGCGAATATAAGTTCTATGTACCACTAATTTGTGTGCTTCCATTAGTTTCCTTTACTGAATCCTTTACTCCCAAAGTCTAGCGGTTAAAATCCGCGGCGGTTTAGCCGTAGTGCGGCCTATGCCTAGAAGAGAATAGAAATATTAAAAACTAGCCCTCGCTTCGCTTCGGGTTGTTTAGTTTGCTACGGTAACGTTTTCAATACACCTCAGTTTGAAAGATTCTTGGTAATTTTTTCACACCTTCGGTTACATTATTAAACATTTAGCACGGATCCCTAACGTTTTCATAAATATAATATACCCTATGTTCACCGGGGATAGTGTAGCTTTCTGACAGTGAAAGAATTATTCAAATCGGTCCAGTGGTTTCGGAGCCTATTAATTTCAAACAAACAAACAATCAAATCTTTCCTCTTTATATTATTAGTGTAGCTTACAAAATTAAATCAATCGGACAAAATTTTCGGAAAATGTATGTTTTCGTTTTCATTGCGCGTTTTTGGATAAGCCCGTTCACTCCGTTAGTACGTATATTGTTACGGATATTGACCCGTAGTAGTCAGACTAGGTAAACTCGCCCCAGTGACACAATATACTAACTGGCAGTGCGGTAAGTCTGTACTGTCAGTAAGCCTTCAAGATTCTGATACATCACGAAGTAAAGAATTTCAGTCAGTAAAATGACAAGTGCAACTGTCACTAATACAACTTCGGGAAGAGTCCCAAGTGTCCAAGGACATTATGAAAGAGATAGGTATAACACCCGATTGTATTGATACTTTTGTCAAATGTCATTCAACATTGGAAAAATAGAACTTAGAGGTAGATAGATAGATAGATACTCTTTATTGCACAAAAACACAGACATTACAGGAAAACATATTACAAACAACACAAAGTACAATCTAGGCGGTCTTATCGCTTATAGCGATCTCTTCCAGACAACCTTCAGGTAGAGGAAACCAGATTGACTAAGGAAATGGGTAACCCAGTGCAAAACTATCTAACTATTTTATATTAAATACGTAAAATTATTACATAAATATACCAAGAAGTATATATTCCATAGACATATACATATAAATATATTTAAATACACTTAAATAAAATATACATAATAATAACATATTACATACATAGGTACATAGTTTAATAAGATACTTTATTATTAATATACATAGATACTTATTATTATTTAATATTATTTGAGTATGAATTTAAGTACTTAGATATGATAGAAGAGAAAGAATGTAGAAATTAAAGAGACAGGAGATGTGATTTAAGCCTAAGCTTAAAAACTGGGAGGGATTGGGAACGTCTGATGGAAAGGGGAAGGGAATTCCACAGACGGATGGATTGGACAGTGAAAGACTGGGAGTAGGATTTAGAGAGATGAGATGGAAACGATAAGTGGAGTTCACGGCAGGAACGCATACCATGATCCGCGGTGGGTTGCAAGAAATTGAAACGCTCTTTCAGATAGGGAGGTGAAAGAGGATTGAAAAGCACAGTATATAAAAGTGATAGAATATGGAGTTCGCGGCGACGACGGATGGGAAGCCAATTGAGCTGAGAACGATATTCAGACACATGGTCATACTTACGTAGACCGAAGATGATTCTAATACAGTAATTTTGGAGACGTTCAAGCTTGTCAAGAAATATTTCATTCAGATCTAGATAGCAACTATCCGCGTAGTCGAGAATGGGCAGTAAAAGGGACTGTACAAGAGCAATTTTGGTGGGTATGGGAAGAAAATTGCGCAACCTGCTTAAAGATGCAGCAGACGCAAACAATCTTCTGCTGACCTCCCTGATATGAGCATCCCAGGTCAATGAACTGTCTAAATATATCCCCAAGTTTCTAACCACCTGGCTATAAGGAATTTGGACTCCGTCAAATATAATAGGTAGGTTGCCATTAAACATGAAACACTAGAGATTTCATTTTAACGCAATTTTTCGCAACTTTAGTAGGGTTTGTGTATTATGTTTCTACCAATTTTCATATCCGTGTAGCTCAGGCTTGGCCAGGGCATGCAGGGATGCGGGCGTATGCTTCGGCGCTACCCGTGTCTCTGCAACTTGCTGCCCACTGGCGACACAGGGGAGCTTAGTGGGTATACCCTCCCATTTCGGGAGGTTCGAGTCCCACACACCATGTCACCTCCCTTCGGAGGTGGCATGACGGTGCCTAATGCATTCCCCTCTAGAAAAAAAGGTGGTGTGACGGCATGCGCAAGATTGAGCAAGTGGCAAACAATTGTCGAGGCCTATGTTTAATAATCTGTGCCTATGTCCAGCATTGGACTGCAAAAGGATATACCTACTTACAGTACGATTCATCGTTACGATCAATTTGACGTTAAACGATCTTTTCAATTTCAACATATATTTTCGTTTATGATTTACACATACCTACTAAATCTTCAATGTTAAAAAGTATATTTTCAAATTATTATAGGGTTACTAGCAGTGCCCGTGACTTCGTCCACGTGGAAAAGAGTTTCTTCCCCTATTTTATCCCCTTGGGGGGGTAGAATTGATCAACATCCTTTCTTAGCGGATGCCTACGTCATAACATCTACCTACATGCCAAATTTCAGCTCTATCCGTCTATTGGTTTGAGCTGTGCGTTGATAGATCACTATGTCAGTCAGTCACCTTAGAATTTTATATATTAGAAGGGTTATTTGTAGGCAGCCTTATTGTCTAGTGAGTATACTGTGACGCTCTATAAACAAAGCTGCATCTGTGCAGTTTTTGTGTCTTTTTGTTCTTGAGTAGTTATCCCGAGTACTGCATTGGTTCAAGATTGTACATTTTGCAGGATGACTTCAATGAAACATTAACTGTTCTGTAGGTCACGAAGAAAATACATGGTATTTGGTGGTGGTACCTCTTTAAACGTCTCTTGTACACATCATCTTGTCATAGATAAGGTTTTCGAATGGAACCCGTGAATGCTAGATTAATAATTTTTAAGAGAGGTAGGGCATAGCGAATCTTCGCTCGAATTGAGCCGCCCGTCCGGGGAAGGACCTCCACCCTATAGAATACCGCAGTCAAATGACCTCTGGATCGTGTTTCTGCCGGTGAGTAGGGTTTCCGGAGCTCGTGGGGGGTTAGGGTTGGGCCGGCATGGCGGTGGCAACTGACAGGTAACTGACCAGTTACTTGCCCGTTGTCACAGCGACTTGGGCTTCTCTTTCGCTTTCCATCAGGTGTAGGGAAGCCATTATGTCGAGCCAATATAAAAAAAAAAAAATAATACTGCATTATTTATTGTACTTTTTTTTATAGTAACACGACATAATGGTTTCCCTTCTCCTGATGGAAAGCGAAAGAGGAACCCAAGTCGCGGCGACAACGGGGAAAGTAATCCCACAACACAGGGAATCCTAGTGTGGGATTCAGTGCCCAATTAAAACATATGTATGTTTTTTTTTTGAAATAAAAACTATTTTACTTTACTTTTTACTTTACTTTTTACTTTACTTTTTACTTTACTTTTACTTTACTTTAACTGGTCAGTTACTTGTCAGTTGCCACCGCCATGAGGGCCCAACCCTAACCCCCCACAAGCTACGGAAACCCTAGTCGCCGGCAGAAACACGACCCGGAGGTCATTTGGCTGCGGTATTCTATGGGATGGAGGTCCTTCCCCGGACGGGCGGCTCAATTCGAGCGAAGATTCGCTATACACTACATACCTCTCTAATAACAATTATTGTGCCTAAGCTTTTTCTAGTTCTAAGCCAATTTTTGGTATGCAATAAAGATTAATTTATCTATTAATTAAGTACAATAATAGGTGTAACTTGTTATTTCAACCACGAACATTCTTGAATCCGGAATTACTCAGAGCGTGGTCGGACAATCATTTATCTGTTTTATATTAAATCGATATGTTATGGTAATAAATGAATAATTATAATTTATATTACTTACTCGTGATTTTATTTACATACCTGAGTCATAACTCAGTTTAATAAAAAAATTCACATTTGATTTTTTTTTTGTACAGTGAACATTCGTTTCCGTGTCTACCTTTATACTAAAAAGATTCATCATCATCATCATCAGCCTATCACAGTCCACTGCTGGACATAGGCCTCTCCAGTTGTTCGTCACATTCGTCAAACATCTAGAGGCGAAAATATTGGCAACTCCTAGCAATGGTAGCATCAAAAGGTAGAATGCACAATTTGCACATGCGTTTTCACCATCCTATTATAGGTAACATGGGAATCTCTAAACGAAGCATGGAATAAGGCATCTTGCGGTATCAATGGTACTGGTCACAGCACGTTTCTTTTCTTTTTAAATATCAGACCACATCACATTCATTGCTCTAATCCCAAAGTAAGTAGCTTAAGCACTTGTGTTAGTGGGTATATTTTATACTTAATGAGAGAGGATTTAAACTTTTGTGCGTATGTTTGTAAATACTAAAATCAAAAACAACTGTGCCGATTCCAAAAATTCTTTCACTGATGGAAAGCTATATTCACTCTGAGTATCAAAGGTTATATTTACTACACTAGCTGTGCCAGCGGCGTCGCACGCTTGGATATCGGGTTTCAAAAATAACGGACTTCCATAAAATACTTAAACCTATACCTAAGTTTTAAGTTAGACCTCTAGTAATACATTAGTGAAAATCGTATTCAATTTCATGCAGTAGTTTTTGAGAGATGCGCGTTCAAAAAAATTCTCCCGTTTTCCTAACATTTCCCTTCACTGCTCTGCTCCTATTAATAGTAGCGTGATGAAAAGTACCCTATAACCTGCCCAGGAGTATGAAAAATAATTGTACCAAGTTTCGTTAAAATCCGTTGAGTAGTTTTTGTTTCTATAACGAACATACAGACAGACAGACAGACAGACAGACAGACAGACAAAAATTTTACTGATTGCATTTTTGGCATCAGTATCGATCACTAATCATCCCCTGATAGTTATTTTGAAAATATATTTAATGTACAGAATTGACCTCTCTACAGATTTATTATAAGTATAGATTACTAGAAAAGATTAGGGATCTTTACTAAAACGCTTATAACGTAACCCGATGAAACGTTTATCTGAAATACCTGAAGCGAAGCGAGGCGGGTCGCTGTTGTAAATAAATAAAAATAATAACCCAAGACATGCGACCCTGGGCCACACAGCGCCATCTAGCTCCAAACTAAGCCGAAGCTTGTGCTATTGGTACTAGACAACTGATAAACTTACTTATATACATTTTATTTTTGTAAATAAATACACTTATACATAGAAAACACCCAGACCAATACAAACAGACACGTTCATGAACACAAATGTTTGTACTGTGCGGGAATCGAACCCACGACCCTTGGCTCAGAAGGCAGACGTCACTACTAAATGAGCCATTGAGCCAGTCATTTATTATACAAAGAAGTCCAGAATCGGTCACGTTGGCGAGCTTTGGGAGAGGCCTATGTCCAGCAGTGGACTTATCTTATAGGCTGATGATGATCATTGTTACACGAAGCGATCAATATGACTTGCTTTCCGTTTAACCTCTTCTGATACAGAACCCTATTATAATACATCTATGACACATGTATAATGGCCACGAATGTGTGTCATAATTACTCGTAATTGTTAATTAAACGTTCTGCCCGACATGGATTGGATTTTTATTGCTAGTCTCAAGGAATTTATATAAATTATCTTAGTTGACATAGAGTACATGTATATGACTTCCTCAGTATGGTTTACACTGCATCGATTACCCAGTAGGAAACGGAACTTTGACAAATGACAATGACTGACAGGTAACTGAGGTTTCCCGCCTGTTGTTAGGGCGACTTGGGCTCCAATTTTTTTATTTATTTGATCTTTATTGCATATACAATATTATAGAAAAGATGGGCTCATTGCACAGTACCTAGGTATTTTCTATCAGTCAAATAAAGGTCTAAGCAAAAACAATAAGATGGTAGTGTCATACAAAACATATTTTGTACGTATACATATGATACTATATAAGATGACCCTAGACAAAAATAAAAAGTAATAAAGTTACCTACTTAATACAAGTAGGTATATGGATAGATCACGGGACTAGATAACTAGATAAATCAGATTTTTTTTTGCGCAATTTAGGCGTTATAATTACATATGCGATCTCTACGAGACAACCTTTGGTTAGATGATGAAATTAAATGAAGTGGTTAGGTTTCAATCAATTCATTGAAACTACTAATAAATCAATTAGTTAAGTTGTGAAAAGAAACCGATGACTCAATAATAATCATCTTCATTTCTATTGTATGCTAAGTTCACATGACCTATTATCGTGTTGTTTACTGTTGTTTTAGAAGTCCATAACAGCTGCACAAAAGTTAAAAAAAACTTACATACATATGGGTAAAGAAAAAAAAATTAAATAAAAAAACGCAACTCACCGTACACAGCTTTGCAAAAAAAAGAAAACCACAGAACCTAAATTCTCAACACGCAACACTCGTCAAAAACCGCGCGCGCGAATCGACTTCAAACGTCAAATTTGAATTTCGAACTTTTCTTTTTTTATGTAATAAAAACTGCACACAGCCTCTAACGTTGTGATGCCAAAGGCTGTTATCAGTTTGGACGTGCGCCACTGAGTGGGGCACGCTGGTGACTGATCTGCCCGAGATCCTGGCCAACCTTGAAGGCTACTGAAAGCCTCGCCTATGCATTCTTCTTTTTAATTAGATCAACTTCTCGGTAGTTTCGTTCGTGTCGGTCCTTCGTTTTTGTGACAATGTAAAAAACGTTTATGAAATGCGATGGCTAGTTGTCGCAGCCAGTGATTCATTTGTAAGGCGAATTATTAGTTGTCACTTCAATGAACATAAATAATTGAACGGAGTGGTTTACTGTCGAGTAGTATTGGACGTTTGTTTTTTTAATTGAATCACAGATTACCCCCAATTGAACATACAACCACGGATTTTTTTTTATAAAAAATGTAAAGCCGTTTTTGGATGTATTGTCAGAACGATAAATTCTTAGATTTTTTAATATGCCTATCGAATATACGGACTAAAATTCGTCAGAGTCGATTTTAATTAATCATCATTTTTGTGATTGAAATATATTTTTTCTGTCTGGATGAGGACACTTCTCGCGATAAGCTCTCATAAAAGCTTAAAATAAAATGTCTACTTAGTATTCAATTTTGCGTGGTGTGCAAAAGATAATTCTCATTTAAGTTCCTTTGTCAACAAAGAAAATATATACAACATTAATTTTTATGATACACATACTTACTATACCTATGCAATAGGTAGGTAATTATGTCTACCTATTTAACGTTTCCACCACCAATCATTTCTATAGAGCAATAGATCATAACAAGAAAATTACCCATTTCATTTCCCAATAGGATACACGGTTTCCTTATGAAAACACTTTTGTTATGATTGATTTGTCTGCAAAAGAAAACGGTCACGTCTCATTCGCAATGTGAAGCGAATGGAAGATAGTGTAATTTTGTTTTTCTTACATTTATAGGAAGTGCTTTGCGAATGGGGCTTACAGGAAGAGGGGAATAGATAGATAACATTAAAGCATTCGCGCATTATGATTAAGTCAAAGTCAAAGTCAAAATACCTTTATTCACATAGACTTAAAATAAGCACTAATGAATCGTCAAGTAAAAAATAATGTAAAAATATAAAAAGTAAAGTAAGAATGTGAATAAAAGCAATTTAAAAGAAGCTACCGCCGTGTTCAGAAAGTAGATTTCTACCGAGAAGAAACGGCAAGAAACTCGGTAGTTACTCTTTTTAAATCGCCAATTGTTACATGTTTTGGTATTACAACATTTTTTAATATTTCAAAGTTAAACAATGCAAAATAAAAGTTGAGTCTATACAATGCAAAGTTTACTACGAAGCAGCAGTCCAAGAGATGTCGTCGTTGAGGAAATCTTCTACTCTATAATAGCCCCCTTTTATAAGTAAGGACTTCATGTATGATTTGAATGAATGAATGAATGAAGTGAATTAAATAACACATTACATTACATTTAAATCGAATCTTGAACTAAATAAATAATAATAAATAACCCAAGACATGCCACGCTGGGTCACACAGCGCCACCTAGCCCCAAACTAAGCCGAAGCTTGTAGGTACTATGGGCACCTAGACAACTGATAAACTTACTTAGATACATTTTTTTGTAAATAAATACATATTATTCATAGAAAACACCCAGCCAGACATATACAAACAGACATGTTCATGGGCACAAATGTTTGTACTGTGCGGGGATCGAACCCACGACCCTTTGTTCAGAAGGCAGAGGTCACTACCAAATGAGCCATCGAGCTAGTCGATCCAAAGAAAATCCGTAATTTTCCTTTAACAAATTAATCGACAAATCATCATAAATGTTTTCCATAAAATCGTTTGGAAACTACCGTTTCTCCGAACTCTAACTTAAGAACAGATACCTATAACAAAATTTAAAGCGATTTGTAATCGTCGGGGAAACACAGGTGATAACTACGTGTAATAATTACATGCTTACCTACAATATAATGAATGTAATAAAACTAGACAACGATTCATTAGGCTCTTAAGGTACAAATTGGATAATTGACACTAATTCCTGAATTAATGTCAAGGTATATTATTATAAGACTTATGTCTTCTTAAAGGACTTTCCCTTGTACTGTGCGAATGGCTATTCATAATGATTAATGAAATTAATCAGTTGTGTAGATTTTTTTTATTTATTCAATATGGGTTTGCGCAGTCAATGCAATAGCGATGTTTTGGGGGTCAAAGTAATTAGGTACCTACATTAGGTATATTTAGTCCGTATTTTAGATCATAAAAATGTATCTGGACACGTATTTTTTCCTTTTTTTATTTAAATAAAAAATAGCAAAGATACAAGGCATCAAAAGTTAGGAGTGGGAATCTTTGACGTCACTCCGTCCCGTAAAAATGCCTCAACGAGTGACGTCACGCGTAATTAAAACGGGCTATTAGAACATTGAAATTTTTAGTCTAATGTACAAATTATACTAAGTAACTATTACTTAGTAGATTGTAAGACAGGTAGGACATAAGTAACGAATCTTCGCTCGAATTGAGCCGCCCGTCCGAGGAAGGACCTCCATCCTATAGAATACCGCAACGTTTCTAAGTATGATTGGGTGATGCCAATACCAACCCAAAACAAAAACTAGTCATCTCATCATGCCTATTGCCAGATGTGTTGCCAAATAATCCGCTGTTGCGCCAGACTGTAAGATAGCGGAAAGCTACCTTAGGCTGGCGGATGGAAAGGCTGGCCGAAGGTCTTTACTGTAGGAGTGTACTATGGTCGCCGGCCAGGTGTGTTATCCCGGGCTACCAAGTAAATAAATAAATAACCCAAGACATGCCACGCTGGGCCACACAGCGCCATCTAGCCCCAAACTAAGCTGAAACGTGTACTATGGGTACTAGACAACTGATAAACTTACTTAGATACATTTTTTTTTGTAAATAAATACATATTATACATAGAAAACACCCAGACCAATACAAACAGACATGTTCATGAACACAAATGTTTGTATTGTGCGGGAATCGAATCCACGACCCTTGGCTCAGAGGGCAGAGGTCACTACCAAATGAGCCACCGAGCCTGTCAAAGTCAAGTGCTGAGAAATTCTCCAGTCGACTTTTACTGCTGCTGCTGCGCTGGCAGCGGCTCCATGCGCCTGTGGCGAGTTATGGTTGCCTATAGCAAGGGAGCGTCACCGGTAGTCCATTTTATTGTTTATTTTATTGTTAATTTAGGTAATTTATAGTAGAATTTTGACTAACCCTAGAAATAAGTCAAGTTTTTTACTAACACATATGGATGCAAATCTGAAATAAATTTTTATTATTATTATTATTATTATTATTTTACGGTACCAATGTGGTAAGATATGAGGCGGTCGTACTCATATATATCGTATCTATCGTCGTAGACCGATGACGGGCAGCAGCGTTACCGGGGCGAGCACCTACGCCCTGCGATCGCCAACCCACCTGCCCAGCGTGGCGATTATGGGTATATCCTTCGGAAGACTTCGATCGGCTGATGATGATGATGATATAACGTCTACCATCGATAATTCGGTCACCACTTTAAGGATATAACATTAACGCGGCATTAAGTCCGGCATTTTGTAAAAAAAAAATTATGTGCAATATAGATTAAATAAATAAATAAAAAACATTAATTCTTCAAATAACCCCAGAAATAGTATATAGATTCGCAATCGTTTAGCGTCCGAAATTGACTTTACCGCTGTTTAGAAGTAAATAAAAGCTAAGTTTTAATAAGGACCTAAATAATCTTGAGGTAAACACGGTTTAATTAAACGCCAGTTTATAAATAAACGATGTACACAATCTTGTTACAACAGGTTGTCTGAATATTCAATAACTTTGCTATTTATTTTCTATAAAAGGTATAATAAGTTGGTATGTATTAGGTATATGATATTTTGATAAACAGTATATTTTGCTAGCTGTACTTTCGCAGCTTTTTAATGCTAATTTCGGTGAAATGTGAAATGATAAATAATCCTAATAATATGTGAATGGTTGACCAAAAAGGGACCTGGTGGGATTCGAATATGTTTTTTATTAATTTTTGATTCTGTGGCTTTTTAGCTTTGTTTTAGTCTAATCAGAATATTTTTATCGGCCTTTTTTTTATGTTTTTTTTTGTAAGACGAGGCAACAACATTCGTCTAACTACACAAAACTTCAAACGCGATTTACCTAAAAATTGGGGTCACTTTTAAAGGATTAAAAAAAGAAGGAGGTTCTCTTATCGTTTCGACTGATTTTTTATTTATACGAGTAGAATTGTAAACCTATTTGGAAAATTACTTTTTTTGTTCGAAAGGGTATGGAAATCTTTATAAAATAATAGCATAAGTGCTAATCTGATGTGTGAACTGTCATTGTACATTATTTACAAAAAAAAGTATCTAAGTAAGTTTGTCAGTTGTCTAGTACCCATAGTACAAGCTTCGGCTTAGTTTGGGGCTAGGTGGCGCTGTGTGGCCCAGCGTGGCATGTCTTGGGTTATTTATTTATTTTTATTGTCAAGTTTCATTCAAGTCCATTCAGTAGTTTCCGCGTGAAGGAGTAGGTAACAAACATCCATCCAAACAAACTTTCGCATTTATAAATATACTTAGTAGGAGTAAGATTCGCGTACTTTTCCTGTCATTGCAAGACCTTGAAAATTTTAACCACAAACTGATATGTATAGAGGAAATATCATGACTGTATATTAAATCGGTAACGTATGCAACTCAAATTACCTTTTCTTATTAAATGCGCTAATAATATGCACCTAGGGCGTTTCCCAGAACACGTTTTTTTGAGCGGTGATAGAAAAGAATACTTACTAATCATCGGTCATTTCTTCCCGTGATTATTGTAAGACTACTTGGGACAGAGGACTTGTTGAGATTTTAGCTTCTCAGCTGGTGGTATGGTGTGCCTGGTTAGTAAGTAACTACTGTAAACTCGGCATAACACCCGTGAAATAGGAACCTCGGTCGCATGGTATGTAAGGGAGTGACCTATCATCTATTCGCTCCAAGTCACCCTCACCTGCCCGTGGTGCATCCTGCCGAATAACAAACGAGGCTCTGGCAGACTGGTGGCGGTTTAACCATCACGATAGAAGCCGTAGCTAAATACCATAGGGCAATGACGGGTAGCAGCGTCACCGGAGCGGGAAGTTACGCCCTGCTATCGCCAACCCGCCTGCACAGCGTGGCGATTATGGGTAGAGCCAGATGTTTGCCCAGTGGCGAAGAACTGGAGAGGCCTATGTCCAGCAGTGGACTGCGATAGGTTGATAATGATGATGATGTTTCGGAATCAGTTGGGAAATTTGGCAGTTAAGTGAAGGTTGATGAGCCGTTGGCCGTCTGTAGGGGAGACCGAGGGTATTTGAAACAAAGGTGATTTGAAACAGTGCGAATTTCTCAGAACTAAAAACTGTTAGCGAGGTGGCTCTATCGCTTTTTAATCACTCCCCTCCACCCGCGGATTAGTCAGTTCACATCGGAGGCCTAAGCCGCGCGGTTGTGGAGTTCTGCGTACCATGTGACTAAAATCGTGAAAAGTAAGTTTGTAACGTTTTATTACGATGCTTATATTTTGCTAAGGATTTTGTATTTCGTTTTAATTTATATTATGTTTCGAAAGCTTAATAACTATAGATTTATTATTTATGTTCGGGGCGTTTGATTTCTGTATACTTATTTCTTGATTGTGGATTTAATACAAATTGGGAGGTTTTTTCCTACTGAGGAGATTTGAAACAGGCTGTTTCAACTCTCCTCGTTTTCAATTTTATGTCAGATAACAGTCACTTCAATAAATCGTGGGCACAAAAATGTTTATTCTGTTGATTTACATTGTTTATAATGTTTTAGAATGCCTACTGATTATAAAAGAAAGACTGTCAGAGGAATGGCGAGTCGCAAAATATAATGATCTCACAGCAGAAGAAGCAACTTTGCTACAGAAAAGTTAGTCCTGGTCCACCCCACCTTAACTTAACAGAAATTTCAAGAATTGACGATCTCATGCCATGCACTTCTAGCACAAGTAATGAACATTCCCTTGCAAACAGTATTTTACATGATTCTCGTACTCGGAGTCCATCGATCTTGTGTCCATCAAAGTGAAATCCGCTATCTTCACCGACACTCCCGAAGTAGCAGTAATTAAAGCAGCTAAAACGAAAAAAGTGAAAAGACACTTTGTTGAAGTAAAAACAAAAAAAAGGTTCAAGACCAGGCACTAAAACTAAAAAGGTTCTCAAGAAATAAAGAGAAGAATCATTTTGCATTTGTTGCGTATAGCCATTTTCAAATAGCAGAGTCAAAGAAAATTGGGTGCAGTGTCTAAAATGCAAGAACTGGGCCCATGAAGCTTGCACTAATGGAGAACTTTCTTATGTTTGCTACAGTTGTAGAAAGCAATGTATGAAAATAAAGCAACTGCTTAACAGACTGATATTTGTAAAATTATTGAAACTTATATTTGAAGAAATATTTTTGACATTTGTAAAATTATTGAAACTTATATTTGAAGAAATATTGATCAAGACTCATTACGTAAAACGGTTTGTTAATTTGTTTATGTTTTCTATTCATAATCTCTTTTTATAATTAATGTTACGAATAGGACGTTAGGACCTATAGTTACCTACTTAACTGATATCTATATCAGTACAAAATATTAATGAAAATGTTTGTTACGTACTTTAAAGGTTTATTTCAATAAATATGTTTAAATTCTATCATAATTTTTATATTACAGCCTATAATACTTCTCCGAAATCATATGTTTCAACTCTCCTCAGCCTCTGTTTCATCTTACCTCGGTAAGAGGGGAGTTGAAACAAGTTGACTTGTTTCGGTTAAATCGATTTTTCACCACTAAATTTTACGCTTGCAATTTCTGTAAGTGATGCATTGGCAAGTTTAACGAATGACCTATCGATTGGTACTAATATCACGATATTTCTCCTTATAGTATAATATTTATTAAACAAAATGTGAAAATTGTTTCAACTCCCCTCGGTCTCCCCTACTGTGCATACAATGTCATCGAGGTCGCTAGATATCAATAAGATTGTATGATAGCAATTACCGCAGTCGCTGGTTACTGTAGTAGGTGTAATCATCGGTTCTCAAACTTATCTGTCGAATATTCACTTTCTTTTATTTTAAGGGAAGCAGACGAGTAAGCGGCCCATCTGATGTTAAATGGTTACCGCTGCTCATAGACTCTGCAAAGCCGCTGCCTACCGAGAGAAAAGAAGTCTCTTTACACCACGTTTGAGAAACGTGTGGCTGATCTAAGAGTTACTGGAGATCTAGGAGTACTGATCTAAGTTATCTAACTATGGAAAGGGCCATGCTCGGAGTTTCTCTGCATGATCAAATATGAAATGAGGTAATCCGACAGAGAGCTAAGGTCGCCTACATAGTTTTAGTAACCGGATTAGTAAGCTGAAGTGACAGTGGGCTGGCCATTTCAGCCGCAGAACCGATAACCGTTAAACTAGTTCTAGAGTAGATACCGATTCTCGGCAAATGTAGTGTAAGGCTAAGGACGCAATACAGTTTTTTTCGGAAGAGATAAACCGCAAACCGCAAAACTGCTCGAGATGCACACACTACTTACAGTTTAAAACCGCAAATATAAGTTCTTTATTCTGCCAATTTGTGCGCAGTTTTTTCCCGCTAGGCATTCAGCCAAGCGCGGTTTTAAAATCAGTCGCGAAAGAAAACCGCTATGTGGCCGCTTTTTTTTATAGTAGTGACCTCTGCCTTCTGAACTAAGGATCGTGGGTTCGATTCCCACCCGGGACAAACACTCGTGTGATGAACTCTTGTGTTTGTTTCGTGTCTGGGTGTTTATATTTGTATTTAAGTATTTATTTGTGGTACCTTCGTTGTTCTGATACCCATAACACAAGTGCTTAAGCTACTTACTTTGGGATCTGAGCAATGTATGTGTATTTATTTATGTAGGTGGTAAATATCTAAACGAAGCCTGCTAAACGCCCCCTATGGGGCGTTCTTGCACACATTGAGAAACATAGGCGCATATCACTATGTCATTCTCTATATTCAAATGTAATTGCCGATTTCCTGCGTAACTTTGTATCAGTATAATATTGAAATATTGTTCTTCGTAATAAATTGCTTGTTCGTGAGATAAATAGAGCATTGTAACTATTTACGAGTTGTAGATAGGTAATACACTGTTTTTATTGACTGGCTCGGTGGCTCAATTGGTAGTGACCTCTGCCTTCTGAGCCAAGGGTCGTGGGTTCGATCGGTTTATGACGGTCGGTCGATTTATTTACAAAAAAAATTCGGAATTCCGCATCGAAATTCCGAATGTATGTGGCCAGGATTGGGAACTGCCCCTTACCTATTAATATGTTTCAATGAAAAGGATTCAATACGCCCTCGCTTCCAAGTCAAGGTCGCCGAACGTTCGTCACGGCCAAGGTTTCCGATGCGAACCGCCATTTTTAGCCACAAAAAGACATACGGAACATTTTAGAAGGGT
Source organism: Conogethes punctiferalis (assembly GCA_031163375.1). Lineage (NCBI taxonomy): Eukaryota > Metazoa > Arthropoda > Insecta > Lepidoptera > Crambidae > Conogethes > Conogethes punctiferalis. The sequence continues at coordinate 1,989,956 of CM062097.1, read as the reverse complement.
TCAGTTCGTAAATGGGAAAACCGCGCGCGTCATTTCAATTGTCGTCGTCATTTTAATTGCAATAAACGTTCCGCGGGAAGTAATCGCTGTATCACTCCGCCTAGTAGAACAGAAAGCTGTGGAGATGCATAGATGTTTTTTATAGTGGCATAACGTATATCTTTATGATACCAAAATGCATTATGAAATATGCATTTTGAAAAAAAAGCGATGTGTGACGTCTTGTTAATAATCGTATCTCTTTGTCTAATCAAAAACCTTCTTGGCAAACAAGATGTCGTCAGGCCGGTGGTCCTCAGTTCGGTCAAGATAGCTAACCTATAGAGGGACCTATGTCCAGTAGTAGATTGCGAGATGTTGATTATGATGATGATGATGATTTCTATCATTGTTGTCACGTCATTCAAGTATCGAACGAACTCATTGCTGGCACTTCTCTTTCCTTCCTTTCATATGCGCCCTTTGGAAGTAACATCTTACGGCCCAGAATGACGGTGGCAACTGACAGGTAATTGATTTGGTTACTAGTTTAAAGGTGATTGATGGTTCCTAGTCCCTTGCCACGGCGACTTGGGCTTCTATTTTGCTACCAACAAGGCGACGGGTGGCAACTTTGAAAGGCTTCTTTTTTTTTTTTTTTTTTTTTATAGTGGCTCAACATAATGGCTTCCCTACACCTGATGGAAAGCGAAAGAGAAGCCCAAGTCGCTGTGACAACGGGCAAGTAACTGGTCAGTTACCTGTCAGTTGCCACCGCCATGCCGGCCCAACCCTAACCCCCCACGAGCTCCGGAAACCCTACTCACCGGCAGAAACACGACCCAGAGGTCATTTGACTGCGGTATTCTATAGGGTGGAGGTCCTTCCCCGGACGGGCGGCTCAATTCGAGCGAAGATTCGCTATGCCCTACCTCTCTTCTATAAAAATTACGATCTACTCCATATACCTCTGTTCCAATATGCCTCCCATATTGGATTGTGTATTTTAATTCCACTGATATGATTAGTTATCGATCACCCAGATACAAAGCACTCATTATAATGCCATTACTTGTACGGTAAATATTATGTGTAGGAAACAGCGTTTCCGATTACTATAATAGTTATTGTATTAAGGTACATTAAATTATAAGGTACAATAATTTAGAGAATGCACATCCACCAGTCGTTTCAAACTAAGATTTTTCCTTGTAAGTAGATCATCATCAGCCCATTGCAGTCCACAGCTGGACATAGGTCTCTTCAGTTGTTCGCCACTTAGGGCAAACATTTGTACGCATTGCTCATAATCGCCACGCTTGGCAGGCGGGTTTACGATCGCTGAGCGTAGCTCCTCGCTCCGATGACGCTGCTGCCCGTTATCGGCCTCTGGTATTTAGCTACGCCTTCAATCGTGATGGTTATACCGCCACCAGTCGGTTGCCAGAGCCTCGTTTGTTATTCAGCATGCACCTCGGGTAGGTGAGCCCTCACCTTCCGCTCAAAGCTACCCAGCTTGGAGCGGAATAAAGATCATTAGGTCGCTTCCTTACCAAGTTCGAGAATCATTCGACGGGTTCAATACTACACTACCTTTTTGACATAATTATCATAAGTTCGCAGATGCGCAGTTGGCATTGAGAAAAGTATGTATTACGCATCTTGAAGGCCCTTACGTCAAAACTAGTTTTTTATTGCTTTATTTTTAATTTTTTATAAACAAAGGTCGCGTAGGCGTCGCACCATTTACATGACCCGGAACATATTAATTTAGGAAATAATTAATTTATTAAAACATGCGGTTGGATTATGTCTTTGAGCCGCGTATGAAAATGATATGATCTTGTGATAAAAAGTATCATCATCATCATCATCAGCCCGTGTCAGTCCACTGCTGGACATAGGCCTCTCCTAATGTTCGCCACCATGATCGATTAAAAGTATAGGTACTTTTTTATTATTAACCTTTTTTAAATGGCTTCTTTTATTTGCAATAAAATATGTTTACCGGTGGGATGTAAGGAAGCGACCTATCAACTTTTTGCTCTCACCTGCCCGTGGGTGCATCCTACCTAACATACGAGGCTCTGGCAATCGATTGATGGTGGTAAAACCATCACAATTGAAGGCGCAGCTAAATACCATGGGCTGATGACGGATAGCAGTGTCACCGGAATAAGAAGCCGCCCTGCGATCGCCAACCCGCCTGCCCAGCGTGACCTATCGATAAAGTTTCCAGGTATTTGGCCAAAGTGGCGAAGAACTGGAAAGGCCTATGTCCCGCAGTGGACTGCGATTTGATGATGATGGTGATTTGCAATAAAATATGTTAACCGGTGAATTAGATGGAAAATTGAGCTAAATTCTTAACTTCCTATCGTTCGACAAGCAGCCACTATGAATTGCTATTGCTAAGTCATAATAGCTGCCGAATGTCAGAATATGAATTACGGTCATTGTTCCATAGATCAATCAACAGCCACGCCCTGGAAGTATTGACACGAGAGTAAGCAGCGGTAGACAGACGCAGCCCAAGGCCTGTGGAGAGGTCTCATTGACGAGCGAAAGCGGGGGCGGGAGCGGAAGCGGGCGCGGACGGAACGTAGGTACGTTGTAAAAATGTGTAAAATTATGAAAATAAGGTCGTAAATTGGAACGGTGAATGGCAAAGGGTATTTTATTATTCAAATTACAATTTATTATTTTTAAAATACTACCCATATCGTATTAAAATGTGTTGTGTACTATTTAAGACTGACATGTGCTTTATTATAATTGACTAGTGGTTCCGCTATTTTGACGTTGAAGTGGTGGGGACAGTTGTAGAAAACTTTGAATTTTTTTGCGAGCTTACTTGATGCATCGCAAGGAACTTGCGAATTGATTCGCTTCGCGCATTCCTGCAATGTTTATACATTCAGACCGGTTGACGATCGGCGAAGGAACTCTGGGTCCTTGCCGCACGATATCGCATCGCAGTAATTCGTGTCGCAGTTTTCAATTGCGAATTTGAAATAGAAATAGAATAACGTTTATTATTATTGGACATCACAACGTACTCAGTAGACAGACATTATACTAAAACATAAACAGATATAAACACATAATAGGTACATGATAATTAGACCGGACAAGACCGTTGCGACGTCCAAAACAAAAGGGCCTTCGCAGTTTTGTGTTCAAACCCTTATAAGTGATCGTAATTCGTTTAACAGTGTATTAAAGCTTCAGTCTAAAGCTCCTAGAGCATTAACTTACTTATCCGCGCCCGCTTGCTTTATCAGACGTAACTTTATAAAAGCTGATAAGCCTTGCCTATAAAAAATGCTATCAGCAAGGTCATCGTAGCCATCTGTCTGTGCGTGGACAATTTTAATGTAGATCAAGACCGATTAGGTATTATAATAATTCCTAGATAGACTTTGTTTACTTAGGAATTACCTAGATTGAGTTTGTGGGAGAAATAAACTAATTTTTATTACTTTTTACTTTACAATATGATTTTTTAGAACAGCCTATTGCAGTCCACTGCTGGACATAGGCCTCTCCAGTTGTTCGCCAATTAGAGCAAACTTCTGGAGGATACACCCATAATCGCCACGCTGGCTACTTATTAATCTGTGACGCTGGGCAGGCGGGTTGGCGATCGCAGGGCGTAGCTTCTCGCTCCGGTGACGCTAGGTTCTCCGGTTTTCTTGGTTATTGTAATTCAATTCTAAATGTTATTATATGTTTTTATTGGTACAACTAATGGCCCTGAGATCGACTTGATCTTAGTTTAATTAAGCAGCCTGTATTAATTACTGCAACTGTCTCACAGTTACCTCACCCACCTCCAGGGATAAGAGACAGCCTTCTAAAATAATTGATTCAATTAATAAATTAGAACTCAATAAATGTTAAGAGAGGTAGGGCATAGCGAATCTTCGCTCGAATTGAGCCGCCCGTCCGGGGCCTCCACCCTATAGAATACCGCAGCCAAATGACTTCCGGGTCGTGTTTCTGTTGGTGAGTAGGGTCTCCGGAGCTCGTGGGGGGTTAGGGTTGGGCCGGCATGGCGGTGGCAACTGACAGGTAACTAACCAGTTACTTGCCAGTTGTCACAGCGACTTGGGCTTCTCTTTGGCTTTCCATCAGCTGTAAGGAAGCTGATGAAAAGCGAAAAGCTCGACATTATGTCGAGCTCCAACACCCCAAGACCAGGACCCCGAGCAAATTGGCGAAATCTATGTCCAGCAGAGGACTGCGATAGGCTGATGATGATGATGATGTTGGGTATTGGGTGCATGGTGGGTAAAGCTTAATGATGTTAATAGGTGTCCCTTCGTCCAACATACTCGCCATGGAATACTACAAGTTCATAAATCTATGCAATTCATATAATCTTTTCGCTCCAAGCCAACCTCACCTGCCCGTGGTGCATCCTGCCGAAAACAAACGAGGCGCTGGCAACAGACTGGTGGCGGTATAACCATCACATTTGAAGGCGTATAGCACAGACTGATGATATACAGCAGCGTCAACGGCGCGGGCGCTACGCCCTGCGAATCCTGCGATCGCCAACCCGACTGCCCAGCGTGGCAACTCTAGATATATCCTTCAGATGTTTGGTCAAAGTGGCGAACAACTGGAGAGACCTATGTTCAGCAGTGGACTGCAATTGGCTGATGATGATGATAAATTTATACCAAACAATTGTGTTGAAATAGTGCTAAATAGTCCCCAAAGGAAAAGATAGTTCTAATAGCCGATTGGTGGCGACCATTCATTTGTTAATCGGCAGGATGCACCACGTGCAGGTGGGAGCGAAAAGATGATGGGTCGCTCCTTTACAGCAGGGAGGCTTGGAGCGAAAAGATGATGAGTCGCTCCTTTACATCCCAACAGTTTTGTATAATAAAACTGCGTGTCTGAATAAATGTTTCCATGATTGTGTTAGTCAAACGTCCCTTTGCATTCATGATCGGAACAATTTTCCTAACCTCGTTCTCAATAAAATCTAGATGAATACAAAAGCCTAGGTATTAGCCTAGGTATAGGCAAGGAAGGTCAGTTGAAGGCAAATTTCTTAAAATATCTGTTTTGTCTTTTTGAATTCTTAAATCCATTGTTTTAACGTAGTGATTAAATAGTCTAATTATCTTAGGGTCATTTGAATCAAAATTTTCCTTTGTCAAGCATTATTTGTAAGTTCGTGGTACAGATAATCTGTGGATTAACAATAGGGTTGAGCTAAATCTAGCAACAAAAAAAGGAAATAGGGATGTGAACTGACAATTTTACTAGTCAGATGACTGATTTTTTGTCATACAGCTCCCTGCATCAGTAGAGAACAGTCTTACACCGGAGGATACCGAAGATCGAGAAAAGTACGTAGAGGAAATTGCATCGGAAAGCGGATCCTGCCACTAGGCCGGGAAAACGCTAGAATGAAGAAAAAGTTGACTAAATTTTTTGTAATGAAAAAAATATATTAATTTTGTTATATAATTTTTTTTATAAATAAATAAATATATTAATTTTGATTAAATTATTACGCAATCCTTTTTAGTTCCGATATTAAACGATGCCGTATTTTACTAGAACGGTAGGTATACACACTTCACATCTCTGCAACCTGTATGTTCTTTTTTATACATACCTATGTAGGTATGTGTATGTACACAACGTCACGCCTTTCTCCCAGAGAGATCAAGTCCTTCCATTTAAAGTAAAAATGGTAAAATACTAAGTAAGTAAACAACATGTATAAAGAGATTGATGAATGTAGACAAAGCAAAAGTTGTGTGCCAGGATGGTTTTTATCTCTATACAATTAAAACCCCAATCATCTTCCCGTGCAGTTCAAATTAATTAACTGAAGCTGAGAGCCTGACTAAACAATCTGTTCTGCTGAAACAACAACAATTAGAAGCCAAAACGTTCTGTACCTACGCACATTGTCTCTGGCCAAGGCTACCACTTTCACCGACTACTTCCTTGTCCACAGAAGGTTATATTCCTGCCATAAATTAGCGATAGACGTACACTCTCAAGCGTGACAATAGCGGAATTTAATAACCTTCTTTTTGTTGGTGTATTTTAAGGTTCCTTGTCTAAGATCCCTTCACCTTCACAGAAATGTTTATTTCATCATCATCATCAGCCTATTTCAATCCACTGCTGGACATAGGCCTCTAGAGATGTTCACCACTTGGGGAAAATGTTTAACCTTATTTTATAATAAGCTATTAGGGCTAAAAATTGTAATTAGTCCGTCTTTAAGCTTATTCAAAAATAAAAGACCTTTTTTCATTCAAATAAACAATAGCAAAGATACAAGGCAGCAAAAGTTAGGAGTGGGAGTCTTTGACGTCACTCGCTCCCGTAAAAATGCTTCACCGAGTGACGTCACGCGTAATTTCAACAGGCTATAACTTTGTAATTTTTAGTCTAATTTACAAATAACAAAATACGTGTCATTTATTTTTGAATAAGCTAAAAGACGGACTAATTACATTTTTTACGGCAACAAGCCTATTATACTTATGAGAACTTAGGTGGTAATTATATAGTCTAATATGCATAGGTATTGATCATGCTTGAACACTACCACTTCCGTATGGAGACTAATTAATAAGCAATATATTACGAGTATATGCAGATACATGATGTAGTAATAGGTTTGGTACGAATAAGAATTGTAATGCCGCTCGGCGAGGGCACGCGAGAATGATCTATAGATCCTGTCACCTGATCTCTGATGGCTACACGACTCGACGCACACGCTGGCATAATTATACAATTAGTTGAGCGAATATCTTGCAAGAAAAATTGCATTTTTTTTTTATAGTAGCTCGACATAATGGCTTCCCTACGCCTGATGGAAAGCTAAAGAGAAGCCCAAGTCGCTGTGACAACTGGCAAGTAGCTGGTTAGTTACCTGTCAGTTGCCACTGCCATGCCGGCCCAACCCTAACCCCCCACGAGCTCCGGAAACCCTACTCACCGGCAGAAACACGACCCAGAGGTCATTTGACTGCGGTATTCTATAGGGTGGAGGTACTTCCCCGGACGGGCGGCTCAATTCGAGCGAAGATTCGCTATGCCCTACCTCTCTTAATCCTCATTAAAACTGACAATCATGGAGGGGGCGTTATGGCCCAGTTTGAGAAACACTGAACTAGGCCTATACGAGTAGAACACCCGATCTCATTTCTGGCGGCCATTGTTGACCGGACTGACAGTTTTCGCCTTCCGTTTCCGTTGTAGCACTTTACATCACGACTTTGTCTTATCTGATGGGGGACGTCGGTTTATTGATTTATTCTATTAACTGATAGGCTATTTAAGGTCGAATCGGTTATGATCATAAATGTAAAGTTCCGTACCGAAAGTAATACATATCTAGTAGGTAGGTAATATTGCTTGTTGTGTAATATTTAGTGTAAGGATATCACAAGATAGATTTAAGAGAGGTAGGGCATAGCGAATCTTCGCTCGAATTGAGCCGCCCGTCCGGGGAAGGACCTCCACCCTATAGAATACCGCAGTCAAATGACCTCTGGGTCGTGTTTCTGCCGGTGAGTAGGGTTTCCGGAGCTCGTGGGGGTTAGGGTTGGGCCGGCATGGCGGTGGCAACTGACAGGTAACTGACCAGTTACTTGCCCGTTGTCACAGCGACTTGGGTTTCTCTTTCGCTTTCCATCAGGTGTAGGGAAGCCATTATGTCGAGCCAAAATAAAAAAAAAAAAAAAAACAAGAACGAAGAAAGTACAAATTTGGAATACTAGAAACAGAGGTTTTTTATATGACAGGGAGGGCAAACGGTTCTGAAGGTCACCTGATGGTAAGTGATCACTTCAGCCCACAGGTGCGTTGCCGGCCCTAACATCGGGCTGTGATGCAGTATTCACCCCACGCAAAATTAAAGGTTACCTGGAAGGTAAGTTTTGTAAATTGGCTATTTATTTTGTAGTGCTTGACGTGCATTTTTTGAAACTTTGCCATCTCCCCAGTACCAGCCTCTCCCTCTTGACCGCATGCAACGTAGAGCGACTCGAATCGTCAATAACCAGGAACTTACCGAGCGGCTTGACCCTTGGCGCTGCGTCGAGATGTAGCATCACTCTGCATCTTCTATCGCATATATCATGGGGAGTGCTTCGAGGAATTGTTCGGAACTATTCCAGCCGCTGCCTTCCGACATCGCCTCACGACAAGCTTACCATCCGTACCATCTCGACACCTGGCAATCCACAACTGTGCGCTTCTCTCGCAATTTCCTGCCCCGCACGACTAAACTGTGGAATGCTTTGTCGCCAGCGGTGTTTCCGGACCGATACGACCTTCAAATCTTGAAGAAAAGAGCGTACCTCTTTCTTAAAGGCCGGCAGCGCAGCTGTAACTCCTGATGTTGCAGATGTACATGGGCGGCGGTTATCACTTACCATCAGGTGAGCCGTCTGCTCGTCTGCCCCTATTTCATAAAAAAAATATCACGTTTTGTGCCACAAGGAAACGCGGAGGTATTTTCGAAAACGTTCTTTACTGAACAGCTGTACTATGCTGATGCGACGAAACGCAATATAACATACAAAATAAACTGTACCATTTTCTACAGGCATAGCATCCAGCCAGCGTATGAACGCGACCATCCGAGAATCAATCGTCGGCGAGGCATACTACCCCGTCCCAGTTCTGACCCGTCCTTATGACCAACGTCATAAGGCTCAAATTCACATACAATTATCAGTAGCTCACCCTAACCGCTTTCGTAACACTCTTATTACAAACGCCATACGATTGAAATTGCAATGACGAGACCGAATGCAAATTGGGTCAGTGGTTGAGATAGATTCGCACTAGTGTTTTCAAGTTTGCACACATTTTTGTACGTAGACGCTTGCTAACACGTTCCCGGACCAAAAAGGACTCAATAGAAGTTTGGGATAGGGGATGTTAGGGAGCGACTTGCTTACTTATCGCTCCAAGCCACCCGCACCTGCCCGTGGTGCATCCTGCCGAATAACAAACGATTCTCTGGCAACTGGCTGGTGGCGGTATAACCATCACGATTGAAGGCGTACAAAATACCACAGGCCGATGGCAGAGAGTAGCGTCCCCGGAGCGAGGAGCTCCGCCCTGCGACAGCCAACCTTCCTGTTAAGAGTGGAGATTATGGGTAAAGCCTCCAAATGTTTACAATTGGAGAGGCCTATGTCCAGCTGAAAGTGCCTTATTAAATGATTATAGAACAATTATATGAACGAAATTCTTTGCCTTTAATGTATCACTAGGCGTTTCTAAAAGCTTTACCTACCTTCAATTACTTTGATTGTCTATTTAATTAGTATTTAAATGATTTATGTTCCAAACCAAGAGAAAAATTTGGAGGAAGATTCTGGGACCTGTACGGGCAAGCGAGGGACTTTTTAGAAGTACCTACCTACGTGAGACGGCCGAGTGGCACACGGCCGGTGGGCCGTCCCAGGTATCGCTGGGCGGATGAAGTCCAAAAGGATTTGCGTGAGCTGCACGGAGCTCAGGACAGCTGGCAGGAGGTTGCGCAAGACAGACCTAGATGGAGGCTCTTATTATTGGAGGCCAAGACTCGGCTTGGGTCACTGCGCCGATCTAGTTAGTTAGTTAAGTATCAAACCAATACATAAGTGGGTATATTATATTTCCTTTTATCACGTTTTAAGTTACCAACCTTTTTAAGCATACTACTACCTTCATATTTGTTTCCGTTTATCTCAATGTTTGAATACTTGAAAAAGACTGTGCATTTTGTACACTATTTATCGCAGTCCACTGCTGGACATAGGCTTATGTAGCAGCTGTTAACCACTTTGCGTAAAGATCCGGTGGTTTTACCCACAATCGCCACGCTGGGCAGGCGGATTGGCGATCTTAGGGCGTAGCCTCTCGCCCCGGTGATGTTGCTGCCCGTCACCGGACGTTAATTGTGCAATAAAGATTAAATAAATGTAAAAGCATACTTACCTATTGATAACTTATACTTACGTAGGTTAATATATATATATTACAAGGCAGAGCAAACAGAAATAGTGGAGCACCGCTACCTTCCACTACCTGTCCCCGTCACAGCGCATCCGGTACAGCGGGAAATGTACTCCAGGGAAGGAACAAGGTATTCATAATCATAAATCATTTATGTTCCAAATATGGGTAGGTACATGTGATGGTACCTACTTACATTGAATACTTAGCAAAGAGGCATTTGCGTGTTATGAGTATGAAGGTACCACAAATACATATATACTTAAATACAAATATAAACACCCAGACACGAAACAAACACAAATGTTCATCACGCGAATATTTGTCAAGAGTGGGAATGGAACCCACGACTCTTTGACAAGAAGGCAGTGGTCACTATCAACTGAGCCACCGAGCGTCAGGCTCTCACCCCTAGAGGATACCTATTAGTATTTATTACCTACTATCGCAGTAGGCACTGCGACGGTATTTGTGGCCTCTACGGGAGCCACGGCGTAATGCTGAGTGAGGCCCTTTTGTTTTGGACGTCGCAACGGTCTTGTCCGGTCTAATTATCATGTACTTACCTATTATGTGTTTATCTCTGTTTATGTTTTAGTATAATGTCTGTCTACTATGTACGTTGTGATGTCTAATAATAATAAACGTTTTGCTATTCTATTCTATTCTTCCGCCCCACATCGCAGGGTGCACCCTTATTTCGCCCCTGTGCCAACCGTCGTGTCGCGTCCGGCGGCAGAGTCGGGAAACGGCGTTTTGTTACAGATCTCAGATACAGTTATCAAGAGCCCTATCTGCCACTTTGACATCTGCGACACTTCTATTTATTTTCAAGCCGTTTCCAATAGAAAACAGAAAACTTTCATTCGATATTTACGCCTTTATGGCATGGTCGAGAGAGGTAGGGCATAGCGAATCTTCGCTCGAATTGAGCTGCCCGTCCGGGGAAGAACCTCCACCCTATAGAATACCGCAGCCAAATGACCTCCGGGTCGTGTTTAGGGTTGGGCCGGCTTGGCAGTGGCAAACTGACAGGTAACTAACCAGCTACTTGCCAGTTGTCGGATCCGTGTGTTCTCTACCACTACTAAACCAAACTTGTCGTCAAATTTATATATACTATTTTATACATATGTTTTTTTTTATAGTAGCTCGGCATAATGGCTTCCCTAGGCCTGACGGAAGAAGAAGACCAAGGCGCTGTGACAACGGGCAAGTAACCGTTCAGTCAACTGTCTGTTGCCACCGCCGTGCCGACAACTAACAGGTGCCTACATACATAGGTATATATCATTAATTTTCCTCATGGAACTTTGTGAGTGTCCATGCAATTTATTATTTAGCTTCTTTTGAAGCATACACTCATAATGTTCAAAATGTGTTCCAACAACAAAGTTGTGTCAAAATTTATAGAGGTCAGAGTATAATTTCCCTTGTCCCTTTATAGCCCGTGACTAGAACAAACTTTAGTGCTAGAGAGGGTAGGTATAAACTTTAGAATAATAACTAAGGGGAGAGTCAGGAATAAAATATTACTGGAGGGAGAAAACGAACAATAGTAAAAGTAACTTGTTGCGGGTTGCTTAGTTGTAGAATGTTCAACTTGGAATGTAAGGAGCTTATATTATCTTTTCGCTCCAAGCTAATCTCACCTGCCCGTGGTGCATCCTGCCGAATAACAAACGAGGCGCTGCCAACCGACTGGTGGCGGTATAACCATCATAATTGAAGACGTAGCTAAATACCACAGACCCATGACGGGCAGTACTGTCACCGGAGCGAGAGGCTACGCCCTGCGATCGCCAACCCGCCTGCCCAGCGTGGCGATTATAGGTATATCCTCCAGATGTTTGCTCTAAGTGGCGAACAGCTGGAGAGGCCTATGTCTAGCAGTGGACTGCAATAGGCTGATGATGATGATGATGATGACATCCAAGTTACCAAGAGCGCATAGATACGTGAGAAGTCGAAGACCGAATTTATGTTTTTCAGAAAATTTTGTATCTTTTATGCAACATCATAGTCTTCCTTTGTATCTATATATGCGTTCCTGGTACTTTTCACTCAAGTTTTATACAGGTTTTCTATAATTTGGATTACAAAATAATAACTGGTAATAACAAATAAAACACTGTTTAGTGTACAAAAATATTTATTTACACAATTCATAAGTAGTAAAAACAAATCTTATATACCAAATCGTTGTAGTATGCTGACTGGCATACATCATACATCTTCATTATGAGCCCGACCAAACTGTCGGCCGATAGAAAATCTGTGATTTGCGGGGTTACGAGTACCTACTTAATTAAGAGCTCATTTCATCTGTTGTTATGTAATTAGCTTCTTTTTGCGCTATTAACTATACAACAAAGTGTGGTATTCTTTTGTTCTCTAACAATTATCTACTTACTATTATCTATCTACTTACTTACAAACAAGGGCTAAAAAATTATGTACATATCAGTCGAAAATTTAAATTATGTACAATTAGGTAAATAAACCAAATTGAAAACATAACTTATTAGCAAGCCCAAACACCATTTATATACAAAATAAATATATTATGTAACTAATTAAGTATATTTACACATTTTAATAAAGGGAGACCGTTTAACAGTGCACGGCTAGATCGTAACCCTGTGTCGTAACCCAAGGAAAAATAAAAAAGATCATAGCCTCTCAATCTTAAAGAAAGTAGCCAATGCCTCCTTCACAGGTTGTTTACACATTACCAGATTAATAACTTTAATCAATAAACTACTTTTAATCAATATAATAAATAAATAGTTTCGGGATTGGAGGCTTAAAGTATCTAATCCAAAAAACGATCTTTATAAATGATTTTCCCCAGATAAACAAAAAAAAAAGAATAAAAAAGAAGAGGGTATCGAATATTACATCAAGGTATAAAATAGGAACAGAGCAGAATTTTTACACTCTGACAAACTGCCTGCCCTCCCATCCTGCTCTAGGTGTAATTTTTACCTTAAGGGGTGATTCAGGAGTGGGGATGATTTGCTGGGGCACGAATTTAAGCACTTCAGGGGTGGTTTCATCCAATTGTATGCTGTATTTCTTCAGCAAAGTTACCATGCCAGCCAGCACTTGCATCTTCGCGAATCTCATTCCTGAAAAAAAAGAAAATAAGATAGGTATAATGAGAAGGTCTTTCATCATTGTTTTATTTATACATGTACATATTTCAATAAACGTTTTTCTTTCTTTCATCTCTTTTCTAACTGGCCGTTTTGTAATATTTTTATTTTTAGTCTATACTAATATTATAAAGAGGAAAGATTTGTTTGTTTGTTTGTTTGTTTGATACGAATAGGCTCCGAAACTACTGGACCGATTTGAATAATTCTTTCACTGTCGGAAAGCTACAGTATCTGTGCTGAACATAGGCTATATTATATTTTTTTTAAAGTTAGGGATCCGTGCTAAAAGTTGAATAATGTAACCGAAGGTGGGAAAAAATTACCAAAAATCTTTCAAACTGACGTGTATTGAAAACGTTACCATAGCAACCTAAACAACCCGAAGCGAAGCGAGGGCGGTTTGGCTAGTAGAAAATAAATAAATAACCCAAGACATGCTACATTGAGCCACACAACTGGGCTATCTAGCCCCAAACTAAGCCGAATCTCGTACTATGGGTAGGACTAAACAACTGATAAACTCACTTAGATAGATTTTTCTTGTAAATAAATACATTACACAATACAAAGAAAACACCTAGACCAATACAAACAGACATGTTCATTCACACAAATAGTATCATTTTTAGGTACAGTGCGGGGTTCGAACCCACGACCCTTGGCTCAGAAGGCATAGGTCACTACGAAATGAGCCATCGGGCCAGTCACTTCAAGTCAAATTTATTGTCACTGGAACGATTTAAACATTTAATTAATATTGAAAAAAAAGTGTCACAAAATAGGGAACGTGCATGATCTTTTATGAACATTAATTTATTACACAAATGTAGAAGATTTTTAGCCTATTCCTTTGTATAAAGGGTTCTAGACGGTGCTATAACTGAGGATAAGTATCACAATAATGCTGACAAAGATAAATACTGTATTCAACTTACCTATGCAGATTCTGGATCCTTCGCCGAAAGGCATGTAACTGTATGGTATAATGTTGCGTCTTTCTTCGCCTAAGAACCTCTCTGGGCGGTACACATCAGGATCCGGGAAGTATTTGGGATTTTTGTGCATATTATACACCGGTATGTGAATCCTCATGCCTTTCTCCAGACGGAGGCCAGTCGGCAACGTGTAGTCCTCAACTACCTCCCTGGTGATGTTCACCAGTACCGGGTATAAGCGCATAGCCTCTTCAACACACGCATAAGTATACGGAAGTTCATTTACTACATCATACGTCAATTTGTTGTCGTATTTTTGGAGATACGCATCTATTTCCTCCTGTACTTTCTTCTGTGCTTCAGGATGCTTAGCCAGCTCGAACAGAGTGTAACTTGTAGTGGTAGCTGACGTCTCGAAACCAGCTAGGAAGAACAGCATACACTGTGAAGCCAGCATGTCGTCAGTCACAGGGAACTGTTTCTTCGTGTCTGTCTTATTCTTCAAATTGCCAATACTGTCACCGACTATATGTTTATTTTGCTTGAAGGTCAAAATGAAGTCGACGAAATCGTTCCTCGCCGACGGCTTGCATTGACGGCCCTCGAATACTGACGTTACGAACTTCTTGATGAAATTATCAACTCCCAGGGGAGACACTTGGAAACCCAAGGCATAAAACAATCCTGGCCAAATGGATTTTATCGTCGTTTTAGCGGCAAGCACTTTTGATCCGGAAAAGAACAATTCTCCGGATTTTGTAAAAGGATTCTCCTTGTACCCAGCTCCCATGGTGTCTGAGTCGACTCCAAAAGCGCAAGACACGATGCAAGCCATGGTGAATCTCATCATAAAAGGTCGAGCTGCTAAAGCACCAGACATTTTTGCTTCAGCGTCTATGAGGTCCTCCAGTTCGTACGAGCATTTTGCTATCAAATAGAACATGTTCCTCATTTTGGAGGAGGTGAATACGGGAGTGAGGTTTTGCCGAAGCGCTTTCCATTCGTCACCGTAGATCGAGAACAGATTCTTCGTGAAGAATTCCTTATGAGCGTAATCGGAGGTCTCCCTGCCGTTGAAGTAGTAGAAGTCTTTTGTGGTGATCAACTTGAGAAGTTCAGGGTCTTTGACGAGCAGCGCCGGTTCGGTTCCCCAGAAAGTGCCGATATATGGCTCCTCTGGGAACTTGGCGCAGATATCCTCGATGACGTAGGTGTGGTGTTTCCTTTGCAGAATGTAATCTCCATAGTTCCCGAATATAGTTGTTGGTTTTATATGTGGAACTTTACGTTTCTTCCAGTGATCGAATTTTCTTCTCGATATGTAGAAGATCGCGGCAAAGATTGCCGCTAAGGTGTACAGAAGTACCGTAAACATTTTCCGTTTGCGTCGTACTCGAGGGGAGTAAATTACTTTAATGACTATATATTTTTGGCGTCTCATTTATATACACGACGGACTAGAGGCCATAACAACATAATAGCTATCGCAAAATCTTGTCCAAGCAAGAATTATATCAGTAGGTTGATAAAGATGTTTGGTGTTGTCATAGTCATAATTTTAAAATGGTGTTGATAAGGTATTTATTTATTTATCTCATTTCATTACGTAATTTCTATATAAATAGAATAAACATGTTACCTATCGTTATGAAAACCTGTAAGACAGTTCTGGCTGTACACCGACTGATGTAGAAATGCGACCAAAGTCTCTTCATGGATGTTTTGCTCTGCGTAGATATACAGCCACCACTACACTGTTGCCAGCAAGGCGAGAAGTTGAAGAAGCTACTTAAAAAGACCTAAGGGTCTTCTCTCTAACTCTACACAAGAAGCTCCCTTACATCCTAGCCTCCTAACCTATCCAAACCTTGGTGCTATTTCCGATACCAAGATTTAGGCTACCTACGTCGTTCAGTGACTGAACAAAACGAAGATACTGAAATGGGAGACCTATTGAAGTTTCCGGAACATAATGATTGGTGAAGTTTTGGTGACCTGTTCTGTTGCCAACTATCCTTGTTGGCCCATAAGGTAGTTCTAGTTATATACCGACATCTATGTAAGTTTATCAGTTGTCTAGTACCCATAGTTCAAGCTTCGGCTTAGTTTGGGGCAAATGGGGCTAGATGGCGATGTATGGCCCAGCTTTATCCGTCACCGCTTGGATACAAGGCTTTCAATTCAAGACATCCTTTGCCCTCTGAATGTAGGAGTATTTCGGAGGGCCTACATGTAGGTAATGTGGCTACAATCTTATTTGTATCTTCAACGCTATCCGTCTTTCATATTATTGATATTTACAATAATCATAATTAGGTAATGATAAAAATGATAGGTAAGTGTTATTTAGACAACATACCTGTCTACTTGTTATGATAGTGATATGAATTGACTTCGGCGGTGACTCGTGTATGACTTTTGCGTGACTATAGGAGTATTAACCCTTTGAATGCCATTGACGTCTAAATATGTAGGTATGTATGTGTCGCAGTCATCTGGTTGAATCTGCTATTCAATTGAATGACTAGCGCGTTCATTGAATGACGACATTTAATTGAATGCCTAAAGGACAACTCGTCAAGTTATTTAATGAAACGTTCAACGTCTTGACTGAACGTCATTTTAGCATAGTCGTTGAATGGCTAAAAGCCGACTGTTTAATGTTTAGTTTTTAATTTTTCTTTAAAAGTATCCGGAGGCGGCGTATTAATAGGTAAATCCATGCTGTCATACTATTTTATTACGTATAAGTCAGTTTAAAGTAAATCTAATCAAAAAATATCAACACTCAGGTGATCATGTTCGACGCCATATTTGTTTTAGTGACTACTAACGCCGCGCGGGAAAAAAATGAACTAAATTACAATCACTTGACTGCTTTTACGTCCGCTCTTTTCAAAGGGCTATGTTTCAATCCGCTACCTAGTTGGACGTTAAGTGACGCGTGTTTAGTCAACGTTCGGTCTAGTCATTCAATTGAATGTCGTCATTCAATGAACGCGCTAGCGATTCAATTGAATAGGAAATTCAACCAGATGACTGCGACATATGTATAATTCAAAGGTGACTGACTGCCATAGTGATCTATCAACGCACAGTATAAACCACTGGACGGAACGGGCTGAAATGTGTCATGCAGGTAGATGTAGGTAATGACGAAGGCATTCGGTAAGAAAGGATTTTGATCAATTCTACCCCCATGGGGAAAAAAGGGGATGAAACTATTCCACGCGGACGAAGTCGCGGGCACAGCTAGTTGGTATATATGCGTCGATAAAAAATTAAACTGACTTCAAAAAAAACACAAACGACCAAAACTAAAAAGCGATTAATAACGTAAGTAATTCTATCCTTAATACATAATTATTTAAATATTACAATTATCACTTATTTTTGAAGTCGGTGCCAGCCTCTCGGTACCTAACGTAGACTGTTGTTGTATGACGCGCGCGGCTGGCAAATCCACACGACAATATACATTTATTTGTTTGGCTGGCACCGACTTCAAAAATAAATGATAATTGTAATATTTAAATAATTTTGTATTAAGGATAGAATTACTTACGTTATTTATCGCTTTTTAGTTTTGGTCGTTTGTGTTTTTTTTTAAGTCGGTTTAATTTTTTTTTAAAAATAATTTTATTTCTCTATTTTTAGTTGCGTTAATGTGCTGTGACCTTGAATAAAGGCTAATTAATGTCCTGAAGAGTTTTACTCAGGAATGAAAAATTTTGCTTTAAGTCAAGTGAAGACTGTGCGATCTAGAATCAAGCATATCACTTACCAAATCACCAGCCCTATTAGCCCTGCATAAGTACATGCTACTACCTAGTTTAATATCGACCAATGTCAGTACTGTCCCCTAACTCCTAACCGTTAAGGAGTTCTGTGACCTCCTCCTTTTTTCGAAGTCGGTTAAAAATAAGCTCTCTATTGTGTTGCATTTTTCGACGATCACAGGATTTATTGGATGTTATCTTTTCCAAATAAATACAAAAAAAACTTAAAAATAAAACGCTTTCAAAAATTGCCTAGTAACGAAGTTGTTACTAGGCAATTTTTGAAAGCGTTTTTTCTTGAAAGTACTAACGGAGTTGTTACTAGGCAATTTTTAAAAGCGTTTTTTTTTCTTGAAAGCACTAACGGAGTTGTTACTAGGCAATTTTTGAAAGCACGTTATAAACAGGGGAATGTAGGGAAGCGACCCATCATCTTTTCCCCCCAAGTCACCCTCACCTGCACGTGGTGCATCCTGCTGAATGCTGAATAACAAACGACGGAACAACTATCACGATTGAAGGCGTAGCTAAATAGTGTTAACACAAGAATTGATAATCTGAAAGTATTTATTTACACAATCCAATTACAAACACTCATTCAACCAGCGAGAGAGAAAAAGTAATAATCGGCGGGAACTCGATGACAGCTGTCAGTGTCACCGTTACGTCAAACTTCAACTGTCAACGTTATTGCGGTGACTCTTGAGCGTGGCGAATAGTGCTGTGCCGTAGCTGTTGATTATTCTCCTCTAACAAT
The DNA here is from genome assembly GCA_031163375.1 of Conogethes punctiferalis. Taxonomy (NCBI): domain Eukaryota; kingdom Metazoa; phylum Arthropoda; class Insecta; order Lepidoptera; family Crambidae; genus Conogethes; species Conogethes punctiferalis. The sequence goes on along the minus strand of CM062097.1, from coordinate 1,971,340 downwards.
AGATATACCATAGGCTGATGACGGGCAGCAGCGTCGCTGGAGCGAGGAGCTACGCCCTGCGATCGCTAGACGTGGAGATTGAGGGTAAAAGGTCTTTGCCCAAAGTGGCGAACAACTGGAGAGGCCTATGTCCAGCAACGGACTGCAATAGGCTGGTGTTGGGCAGAACGTAGAAGAAGAAGATGTTGGTTCAACAATAGGTAGGTACGCAACGCGGTGATAATGTTAAAAATTGCAATGTCATTGATTCAACAAGTACGATGACTTTAATTTTTGCTGTTAGGTATATGGTTATCTACATTTAAGTCGCAATTTATTTAAAGTGACGTCATTTCTGACATTGTCATGGTGAGCAAGCAAGTTCACAAATTAAAAAATGACTTTCAGATTGTCCACTTAGTTACTAGTTCGTCCTTTGCTGGCTTTCTCTTTCTGAGTATACCAGTTTATCATAAGCCGGAGCTTAACTATCGTAATCCTTTTTTTGATAATTACCATTCTTTTACAGCATAATATGTCCAGCAGTGGACTGATAAGGGTTTATGATGATGATTCTTTTTACGAGGTCCATACCCGCCCGTGTCGGGTGACTGACTTTTGACTTTGAGATTTTATCTACTTAGCTACTTTTCGTCCTTTTTATAGTAGCTAGACAAAATGGCTTCCCTACGCCTGATGGAAAGCCAAACAGAATCCCAAGTCGCTGTCACAACGGGCAAGTAACTGGTCAGTTACTTGTCAGTTGTCTCTGCTATACCAGCCCAACCCAACGAGCTCCGGAAATACTCACCGGCAGAAACACGACCCGGAGGTCATTTGGCTGCGGTATTCTATAGAGTGGAGGTCCTTCCCTAAATCACAAGGTTTCAACGAATACAATAAGGATCCTTCATCCAGAACAACCAACAGGGATATCTACGACTCAATATACTTCGTGGTCTCCGATCTCTCCGAACTCTCGAGCAAAAGTGAGTCGCGCCCTGTCGGCCCGCCGTGCTTAAGCAAGCCATTCCATAGAGTTATTTAACTTTATTCCTCCGGCCCCCTTCTATCATCGGACGAGCAGGGCTACGGCGAATAGGCACCGTTATATGGTGCATGTTCCAAGGACTCGCACAGCACGTTTCGCCTTTACTTTCATAGTACAAGCGGCCAAACTATGGAACTCTTTGCCAGGCTCCTTATTCCCCGAGACGTACAATCTTCTGATGTTCAAGGCGAGAGTAAACCAGTTTTTGATGGGTGAGCGCGCTCCATCGTAGACTGTGGTATCGCTTACCATCAGGTGAATTGCAGTCAAGCGCAAACCCATATTGTATAAAAAAAATAAAAAAATATAGTCCATAGACTATGGCAAGTCTACAGATAACACAGTCATAACGACGAGGAGTAACAGGACTAAGGTGGACTGTTAGAGAATGCCTACGCCGCATTAAGTTCTCCTTTTGTACTCTACTTTTCTATTGTACTGTAGCGACACGTAGCGACACCTATCTCCACACCGCTACAACAACCTCCACGTCGCTACAATATGCAATACAAGTTCCGCCAGCTAACAACAGATGGCGATGTAAAATCCGGGTCTATGGAGAAATAAATCGCTCCATACAAATTGTATGGAAGACATACAACTCACATACGAAGTTTTCATCACGACTCGCTATATATACGAAAACACAGTACAATAAAGATTAAATAAAAACATTACACCAGTTTATAGGGAGCGTAAACGTCTCGACAGTTATCAGAATTTCTTTGTTATCAAAAATCAATGTATTATGATACTTACTAATTAATTTATTTTGAATGGAATACAAGGAAGTAAATCTACAAAGTGACTTAAGCCTACAATAAACCCTGTATCAAAGTAAGTTTATCAGTTGTCTAGTACCCATAGTACAAGCTTCGGCTTAGTTTGGGGCTAGGTGGCGCTGTGTGGCCCAGCGAGGCATGTCTTTGTTATTTATTATTTATTAATTTCCTAGGTCTTAGTAATCATGCTTCAAGACCATGCTTTGTTTCTTTAAACGATGAAAATAGATAACAATTATAGTGATATAAATCTACTTATCCGCCATTATAAGATTATGACAAAATTTTATACAATATCTGATACGAATATAATCCAGATATGGAAAAGAGGGGCTATCCTAATAGTGATTCTGTTTTATTATGTCGTGACGAGAAGGAATTAAATCAAAACACTGAACCATTCTCATTTTACCAAACACTTTATTTGCATACCAGATAACAACAGACCGGTAGGTAATACAAAAATACTAAAAAAAAAACATAATATAGCTTGTAAAATATGTATCCCAAAATATATTATATTTAATATAAAATTACTATTTATAATATTGAGCAATAATAATTTCTTACATATTTACAAAAAAAATAACACGAATTATGTACATTCAACTTGAAATAAGAAATAAGCATCAAAATATTTTTATGTTGTTTACTAATTTATCGTTATAGAAGTAATTCTTATTTCAATTAATCAATTGTTTTAAAAAAATATTAAAATATGTATTTTAAATTGAAATAAAGTCAAATACAATGATAACGTGCCAGCTTCCAATCATTTTTGAACCAAAAATTTAAGAAACAACTAGGTATATTTTTTTTAAATAAATCCACAATAAAAACTCATGCCCTTAATCCCTATCCACTCCCTCATCAGGCGAAAATAATATCAAGATGTTTTAGCTTAGATATGATTATTTAATCATCTAAAACAAGTTTAAATTATTTATAGGTCTGTTTAACAGCTCCGCTATTTAAAAGCTCATTTGTTTGGGCTTTTTAATGCCCTTCCGCTTATGATTGAAAGCATTCCGTTATATTTGTATGAAATTTGTGTACTTGTGAACATAATTTTATTATTGTACAACAATAGGTTCCCGATATTTTAAAAACATACAAATACAGTTATTATAAATAAACAACAGGTTAAAAAAAATATTTACATCAGTCAAAAAACTTCGTCAATGCACAAAAGGTTAAAAATGGTTTTACACTTTAGCATATTGTCTGCTCTCAAATCCTTCTCTAGGCGTGATTTTTACCTTGAGGGGGGACTTGGGAGTGGGGATGAGATATTGGGCTTCAAACTTGGCGTCCTTGGGGGTGGTTGCATCCAATTCAATGTCGTATTTCTTCAGTAAAGTTACTAGGCCTGCCAATACTTGCATTTTCGCGAATCTCATACCTGAAAGTAAAAGAAAAATATGTTATCAGCTGTTCATATAATTATGATCTTAATTAATATTATAAAGCTGAAGAGTTTGTTTGTTTGTTTGTTTGAACGCGCTAATCTCAGGAACTACTGGTCCATGGTAAATTGAAAAATTATTTTTGTGTTGAATAGACCATTTATCGAGGAAGGCTTTAGGCTATATAACATCACGCTGCAACTATTAGGAGAGAAGAAATAATGGAAAATGTAAAAAAAAAACGGAGAAAAAATAACTATTCCACGCGGACGAAGTCGCGAGCACAGCTAGTTACTCATATATGAGCTACTTACTTTAAGATCGGGGCAAATGTATGTGTGTATGGTGCTGTTTGATATTTATTATTTATTTATTGCTTCGATTCCAAAGTAAGTAGCTGGAGCACTAAATTGGTATCAAAACAACGTAGGCACCAACCACAAATATGCAAAGTCACTTCATAATGTTTGTTTTCCCGCAGAAAAACGATTTGCTATCAGTGGTAATACTTTTGTAAGTACATATAGCATTAAAATTAAACTAAACAAAGCCCTGATACGGAACAAACACAAATGTTTTGTCACACAAATGTTATTTTTTAAGTAGGAATCGAACCCAGGTCCAGTCATATAGTAGAAACATAATAATATGCCATAAAGCCATCTCACGAATGTATGATCTTCTGAACCCAAGATCGATCCAGAAGGTTGAAACAGTAGGGAATGCCACCGAGCCACATTAATCAATCAAAACCATTAATTAAGTAAATAATTAAATTAGTAAAATATTTTATGCATTTGTGTTATGGAAATCGGCATCAGTGAAAGTACCACCAATATACTTATACCTGAATACAATTTTACCAGAACAAAGACATCACATGGAAGAGAAGGCCAAATGCGCCACAAGACCAGTCAAAAAAGAACCTTCAATCAATGCTTAAGAGATCTAAACCCTACCGGTTTGGACTTGAGTCCAGACCCAGGTAGGGTTTAGATCTGATGAGATGAGATCTGATGAGGGTCTGATCTCAAGATCAGTAAGTCTTCATCATCATCATCTCCACATTATATCATCCCTGAGACTTCCACAACGGCTGGTCGCAAGTACCCCTATCTAGCCCCAATTCTACCATTCTTATTATGTTGTCAGTCCACTGCGCTGGAGGTCATCCCACCCCGCGTTTCCAGTCAAGTTTTGGACTCATGCATATTTTCATCCAGAACTTTTGCAAGTTTTGGATACCACATATTATGATGGATAGAGTGACTAGGATTCCCTGACTACACAACACCGTTTATGGCGCATTTAATAGATTAAAACTTATTTAACTTACCTATACAAATTCGGGATCCTTCACCAAACGGCATGTAACTGTACGGTAGAATGTTGCGTCTTGCTTCCCCGAAGAACCGCTCTGGACGGTACTCTTCAGGATCCGGGAAGTATTTGGGATTCTTGTGCATCTCGTACACTGGAATATGAACTCGCATGCCTTTCTCCAGACGGAGACCAGTCGGCAATGTGTAGTCTTCAACTACCTCCCTGGTGAGGTTCACCAGGACCGGATATAAGCGCATAGCCTCTTCGACACACGCGAACGTATACGGCAGCTCGTTCACCACGTCATACGTCAACTTGTTGTCGTATTTCTGGAGATACGCATCTATTTCCTCTTGCACTTTCTTCTGTATTTCAGGATGCTTCGCCAGCTCGAACAAAGTGTAGCTAGCAGTGGTGGCTGACGTCTCGAAACCAGCTAGGAAGAACAACAAAACCTGCGATGTCAGCATGTCGTTAGTCACAGGGAGCTCTATCTTCTTATCTGATTTAGTCTTCAAATTGGTCATACTGTCACCGACTATGTGACTATTTTTCTTGAAGGCCAAAATGTAATCGATGAAATCGTTCCTCGCCGTCGGCTTGTGGTCACGACTGTCGAAAATCGACGTTGCAAACTTCTTGATGAAAGTGTCAACGCCTATCGGTGCCGCTTGAAAGCCTAAGAAATAAAATATAGCAGGCCACATAGATCTTGCGGTAGTCTTAGCGGCGAGTACTCTTGATCCAGAAAAGAATATTTGTCCGGATTTCGTAAAAGGATTCTCCTCGTACCCGGCTCCCATGGTGTCCGAGTGGACTCCAAAAGCGCAAGACACAATGCATGCCATTGTGAATCTCGCCATGAATGGTCGAGCTGGTAACACGCCGGATATCTTCGCTTCAGAATCAATGAGGTCCTCTAGCTCGTATGAGCATTTTGATATCAAATGGAACATGTTCCTCATTTTCGCGGAGGTGAATACAGGTGTGAGGCCCTGTCGTAGCACCCTCCATTCGTCACCGTTGATGGAGAACAAATTCTTGGAGAAGAATTCCTTGTGAGCGTAGTTGGAGATTTCTCTGCCGTTGAAGTAGTAGAAGTCCTTCGTGGTGATCAGCTTGATGAGCTCAGGGTCTTTGACAAGGAGGGCAGGTTCTGTGCCGTAGTATGTGCCGATGTAAGGCTCCTCCGGGAATTTGGAGCAGATATCCCGGATGACATAAGTGATGTGTCTCTTCTGCAGGATGTGATCACCATAGTTACCGAGTATCGGCGTTGGTTTTAGGTAAGGGATGTTCCTCTTCTTCCAGTGATTGTATTTTCTGGTGGAAATGTAGTAAATGGCGGCGAAGATTGCCGCCACAGTGTATAGTAGTACCGAAAACATTTTACTAAAGCGTTTTGCGCGGGCGCTCCGGTTTGTGTGATTTGGGATGCGAAGCGCCTTATTTATATACACGCACAATCTGTATACAGGCACATGGAATAAAATTAGTCTGGGCCCGAATTTAGATAACAAAATTATCATAAGCTATGGTTTATTTGTTTTCCTTTCAGATTTTCTTATCTACAGGTTCTTTATCACAAGATAGAAATCAAATTAACATAAGCATAATTACTGTTTCTGTAGGTAAATTAGTGTTTGTGCTGATAATTTTAATTTAGTTATTTCAATTTTGAAATTAAATTAAATTAAAATGAATTTTTGTTAATTAATATTGGCATGCGCCTGAATTAAAGGATTTTTATTTTATACTAGCTGTGCCGGCGGCGTCCCACGCGTGGATATCGGGTTTCAAAAATAACGGTTTTCCATAAAATGGTACCTAAAGGTTAAGTTAGACCTCTAGCAATACAATTGTGAAAACCGCATTTAATTCCATGCAGTAGTTTTCGCGTGATGTGCGATCAAACATACAAATAAAAATTTCTCCCGTTTTCTCAACACTTCCAGTCACTGCTCTGCTCCTATTGATTGTAGCATAATGAAAAGTATACTATAACCTGCCCAGGTGTATGAAGAATAATCGCACCAAGTTTCGTAATATTAATTAACTTATAATAAATCTGTAGAGAAGTCAATTCTGTACATGAAATATATTTTCAAAATAACTATCAGGGGATGATTAGGGATCGATACTGATGCCAAAAATGCAATCAGTAAAATTTTTGTCTGTCTGTATGTTCGCTATAGAAAAAAATACTACGGGACGGATTTTAATGAAACTTGGTACGATTATTCTTCATACTCCTGGGCAGGTTATAGGATACTTTTCATCTACAATCAATAGGAGCAGAGCAGTGACGGGAACTGTTAGAAAAACGGTGGAAATTTTTATCTGCATGTTTGATCGCGCATCACGCAAATACTACTGCATGAAATTAAATGCGGTTTTCACCATTGTATTGCTAGAGGTCTAACTTAAAATTTAAGTACCATTTTTTAAAAGTCCGTTATTTTTGAAACCCGATATCCACGCGTGCGATGCCGCCGGCACAACTAGTAAATCTTAACTAATATTATAAAGCTGAAGAGTTTGTCTGTTTGTTTGAACGCGCTAATCTCAGGAACTACTGGTCCGAATTGAAAAATTCTTTTTGTCTTGAATAGACCATTTATCGAGGAAGGCTTTAGGCTATATAAAATCACGCTGCAATTAGGAGCGAAGAAATAATGGAAAATGTAAAAAAACGGGGAAAAAATAACTATTCCACGCGGACGAAGTCGCGAGCACAGCTAGTAATAAATAAATATCAGACAAAATCACATACCACCTCGTGCCACCTAAGAACTGAGGGGTCCCAGGATTCGAATCCTCGATCGAGCCAAAATTTATGCATCGGTTTTTTTTTAATTAGGAAAAACCTTCGTTTGAGACCAGACAGTTGACGAAAATTTCACTCACGTCGTACAAACGTGTATAATTTTTACGACTCATCATAACGGTTAAAAACAAGATTCGATGATCAGTTTTATTGAAATGAACCTTACATAATGGACATAAGGATTGATATTGGTCGTTCATCTGCTGTTGACCATTAAAAATCATATCATCACCATTACATGCCACTATTTCTAGTTATCAGAGTGACCATGCGATATTTTAGTGGACAACTTATATTTTGATACCTACATTACCAAAAATGCTGAATCATGATTACTATAATTCTGTTGTGAACTCGTAGGTTTGATAATAGGTAAACATAATAATATATATTTTGTTATCGGCTTATAATAACAAACGTCGCAATACCTATTATGGCCATCCGGTTCTAATTATTAGGCTCCGGACAGGTGTGAATTGGTTCTGCCTTTCAGGACTGGTCTACTCCTGATGCCCTGCGATCGCCAACCCGCCTGCCCAGCGTGGCGATTACGGTTATATCCTCCAGACGTTTGTTCTAAGTGGCTAACAACTGAAAAGGCCTATGTCCAGCAGTGGACTGTAATTGGTTAATGATGATGATGACTACTCCTGATAACCTTATTTAAGTCACCGCAAAATTGTAAATACCTACCGTTAGATTATGATCTATCACGCGAGATTGTAATCTGTCGCAAGATTGTTAACTGTAACACCTGCTACATTTTAACGATTATTTTTATGGCGGTGGCAACTGACAGGTAACTGACCAGTTACTTCCCCTTTGTCACGGCGACTTGGGCTTCTCTTTCGCTTTCCATCAGGCGTAAGGAATTATGTCGAGCTACTATAAAAAAAAATAGTTAAAATGAAAGCATTAGGTATGTTACAGTTCACAATCTCTCGACAGTTTACCTACAATCTCGCAAGCTGGATTATAATCTAAAGGTATTTACAATTTCATGGTGATGTCACCATGTAGGTATATGTATTGTACTTATATGTATTCAATGTCATCATAATCATTAGGCTGGTACCAAATTGCAGTTGTCAATTGGTGCGATATATTTTTTTTTATGCCAGAGGCGGCAGACGAGCAAGTGTGATGCCTGATGGTAAGCAGTCGACACCGCCCATGAACACTTATAACTCTAATCGAGTTTAGGGTCGCTGCCGGCCTTTTAAATATGAGTACGCTCGTTTCTTGAAGGCTCCCAAGTCGTAGCTGTTCGGAAAGAATGACGCAGAGAGTTGGTTCCACAAAACCGATGCGCGTGGCAAGAAGTTCCTCATAAAGTGTACAGTGGAGAAATCGCCAACCATCGAGAAGATGAGGATGGAATTTGCAATCGGTTACGTGTGGTGCGGTGAAGAAACTCGCTGCAGGCAGTAAACCAAACATTCTTCAGAACATTCTCCGTGATAGATGCGGTAGAGAACGCACATGGATGCGACGTCTCTTCGCAATGCCAGTACTTCTGTACTCCATACTGTAGGTTAGTCTATATACATATGTATCTATAGTGGCTTATTAATTGATATAGGTTTGTTGAGTTTGTTGCGGCACTTCTTCTCAGCAGGCTACACGTCGAAGTGCTGGTAGGAAAAAAGTTTGACGTGCAAAAGTATTACTAGTGAATCTATTTGCTGAAATAAACTATTTTATTTATTTTATTTTATTTTAGGTCTTTTCAGTGGTGGATATTTGGACCACTTTCAGTCATTTTCCTTTGCTTGTGCGCGTAAAGCAATGATGGGACGCGTCATCTTAGATTGGACGGTCTATACTTAGGTAAGTTCAAGTAGTTTCAGCCCAGAGCTATTCACGATCCTCCCCTGCTTAGAAAAGGTCCATTTGATGCGCCCAATGTGTACCCAGTCTTAGTGCGTGCTAAACCGCACTGCGTTAACGAAATTATCATCAATAAAAAATAAATCTATATTGATCGATTGGCTCCGCCTTCCTTGCATTTAGGCGTGCGCAAACGCAAGCGCCGCCCCAAATTTCAAGTACCCGCCGTCGGTACTTGAACTATATTTAGGCCTAATCAAATCGCAAACAGAAAAAATATTTTGTTGAAGTAGTGGTAACGTGTCGTCTGGTTATCGGATTTTTTATAGAAGCTCGACATGACGGTAAGTGAAAGAGAAGACCAAGTCGCCGTGACAACGTGCACGTAACTGGTCAGTTACCTGTCAGTTGCCACCGCCATGCCGGCCCAACTCTAATCCCCCACGAGCTCCGGAAACCATACTCACCGGCAGAAACACGACCCGGAGGTCCTACAGCTGCGGTATTCTATAGGGTGGCGGTTCCCCGGACGGGCGGCTCAATTCAAGCGATGATTCGCTATGCCAGTGGACGTCTTCAGGCTGATGGTGATGATGAAGAAGACGGTCTTCTCGGCATCTATGTATCTGCGTACCAAGATCATCGATATATCTCACCGTTTTTGTAAGCTGAAGTGGCAGTGGTTTGGCCACATTAGCCGCAGAACCGACAACCGTTGGGGTAGACGATTTCTGGACTTTCCGCCCTCAGGTCAAGTGGAGCGACGATTTGCGCAGCATGGCTGTTAAGTGCTGGATGAGAGTAGCCCAAGATCGAACACAGTGGCAATTTGAAAATATGTAGGTATCTTTATTACTTTTAGGTAAAATTTTTATAGTGGTAGTGTTCGTTTTTAAGTGGATTGCCAACGCCTCGTTTGTTATTCGGCAGGATGCACCAAGGGCAGGTGAGGTTGGCTTGGAGCAAAAAGAAGATATGCCGCTCCCTTGCATCGTCGCGCTGGAATCATCATCATCATCATCAACAGTCTATCGCAGTCCACTGCTGGAGAGGCCTATCCTCTCCAGCTCGGCCTGTGGTATTTAGATACGCCTTCTTTTGTGGTGGTTATACCGTCACCAGTCGGTTGCCAGCGCCTCGTTTGTTGTTCGGCAGGATGCACCACGGACAGGTGAGGTTGGCTTGGAGCGAAAAGATGATAGACCGCTCCCTTACATCCCCTGCTGGAATACCTCGGTAGTATTCTACGCCCCATACAACGAATTGACTATCACAATTCTTTGGGCGGCCGGACTATGAAATATATGTTGTTATGATGATGATGATGATGACCGCGATTTATATGATGCAAGGACAGCCGCGGCAGCTACCGCTTGTTGTTATACATAATTTAGAAAAGGCTAGTCAGTGAGTTTCTTGTGGCTTTTCTTCTCAAGAGGCCTCATGCAAAAGTATTACTCGTGAATCTACCATAAAAACATTACGCCCTACTTAGTAGCACATTATCTAAGTGTTGATGTACTACCCAGGTATTTAGGTATTCTAAAAAAGATGTTTTATAACCTATATGATTTGACAGTAACTGAACATATTTTGATTGGTCCGACTACCCCGTCGTTGCTTATCACTACTTAGGTATTTTATGTTTACTCTCCATATCTAGTTATGAGTTAGATACGTATCGTCTGCAGGTGCCGAACCCAAATTACCGATAACGGCTACAGGAGCATAGCATAAAAATTATGTCGGTTTTCTTCGATACATTCTTTCGAGCTTCGTTTGTAGGTATCGAGTTTCATGCTGGTTCTTTTCTGTAGAACCCACTTTACTTTTTATATTATACTAGCTGTGTTCGCGACTTCGTCCGCGTGGAATAGTTATTTTTTCCCCTTTTTTTTTACATTTTCCACTATTTCTTCGCTCCCTAGATTTGCAACGTGATGTTAAATAACCTAAAGCCTTCCTCGATAAATGATCTATTTAACACAAAAAGAATTTTTCATTTCGGACCAGTACTTCCTGAGATTAGCGCGTTCAAACAAACAAACAAACAAACTCTTCAGCTTTATAATATTAGTTAAGATTGATAGAATTCTTAGATGTAAAGTATATGTTTACCTGTAATTATCGATCAATGAACTATATTATTTAGTTGTTCAAAAGTTCAGGGCCAGTACCTAATTTCGAACATCAGGAGGGGGATATGGTAAATTTTCGGCTTCCTTAATTAATAAAATCAAAAATACACATTTATATTACTAACAACAAAATATGTGTTGTCCTCATAACGCCCTACCATTTAAAATACATATACTTAACATTCATCATTTGAGTTTCGATAGCTTATGAAATATATTATTTATTGAACAGAAAACAAATTGATTATAATCTATCTTGCGAGATTGTAAACTGTCGAAAGATTGTGATTTAACGTTTTGTTTTTCGATAGATTGTGATCGATCGAAGTGGAAAACTGTTAATAAAAACCTGCGACAGATTTTAATTTAAGAATTTCACTTCGATCTATTACAGACTACCGAAAAATAATAAATAAACTCTAAGCATTGTAATGCTATTAATAATAAAATGGTTAACTGTATTGTAATACAGTTAACAATTTTACAATCTCGCGAGAGAGATTACGATCTAACGGTATTTGCAATTTTACGGGACTTTACGTTCTCTAGACTCTCAGAGTAAATTTAAGGTTTATTCCTGTAGCTGTTTGAATGGTGATGCTCCGAGGGTCAAAGGCGACCGAGCTGGGCATTCCTTCAGCCAGCTCCAAGTTGTACTTCTTCAATATCGTCACCAATCCGGATAGTATCGTCATCTTCGCAAACCGTGCCCCTTAAAAAGTAAAGTGGTCAGTTGCTAGAAAAGTAAATATCCACGTGATTTCTCATATACACATTATAGACTCTCATCATCATCATCATCAGCCTATAACAGGCCACTACTGAACACATGTCTCTCTAGTTGTTCGTCACTTTAGAAAAACGCTGTTTGTGCTATAGTTCATTCGCGTTAAGAAAATAGTGACTGACAGGTCACTGACAGGCCACTAGCCAATTCCTGTTTGACATTCAAACAGCTACAGGAAATTATAATTTCTAGCGTTTTAATTGGCTAGTGGCCTGTCAGTGACCTGTCAGTCACTATTTTCTTAACGCGAATGAACTATAGCACAAACAGCGTTTTTCTAAAGTGACGAACAACTAGAGAGACATGTGTTCAGTAGTGGCCTGTTATAGGCCTATATATTATAATTTCTAGCGTTTTAATTGGCTAGTGGCCTGTCAGTGACCTGTCAGTCACTATTTTCTTAACGCGAATGAACTATAGCTAAAAAAAGCTATAAAGGTCAAAAGGTCATGAAAATCAGTTTTTCCTAAATATCTTGTCTTGGTCGTGGGTTCGATTCCCACCCGGGACAAACATTCGTGTAATGAACAATTGTGTTTGTTTCGTGTCTGGGTGTTTACCTATATTTGTATTGAAGTATTTATTTGTGGTACCTTCGTTGTTCTGATACCCATAACACAAGTGCTTACGCTACTTACTTACTTTGGGATCGGAGCAATGTATGTGATGTTGTCTGATATTTATTATTATTATCTCGCGATCTATTGCTCAGAGGTCAATAAAGGCCATTATAAAAATTCTTTGTCTTAAAACTGTCTACTAAATAATACTAATGTCTCAGCATATCTCAAAAATCTACTATATGAAACTTAAACAATATACATAATAGTGTTAAACAAAGTATCAACTCACCGATACAAATTCTTGGTCCTTCCCCAAAAGGCATGTAAGTGTAAGGTTTCATGTTAAGCTTCTCCTCACCCAAAAACCGTTCTGGTCTGAATTTCTCAGGTTCCGGAAAGTAATCTGGGTTGTGATGCAAGTAGTAGATCGGTATGTGCACCCTCATATTCTTCTCCAACAAGAGACCTGTCGGTAAAGTATAATCCTCTACAACCTCCCTAGTGACTTGAGCAAGAACCGGGTACAGACGAAGCGACTCATTCAGGCAAGCATCGGTGTAAGGCAAGTCTTTCACTACATCGTAATCCACAGAGTTATCATGACGTTGCAAAAAATCATCTATTTCCTCCTGTACGCGTCTTTGCGCTGCCTTATCCTTTGCAAGCTCAAACAGCAAGAACGCTGTCGTTGTCGAGGACGTTTCAAACCCGGCAAGGAATAGCACAATACTCTGAGCCACCAACAAATCGTCATCAGCCTCCAATTCCACCTTCTTGTCACCACCAGACTTCACATTGGTTATACTATCACCAACAATGTACTTGTTATTCTTGAAACCAAGAATGGAGTCCACGAAATCGTTCCTCGTGCTAGGTCTGCTGTCTCGCACTTTGAAAACGTTTAACAAAAGGTTTTTAAAGAATGCGTCGCCTTCTGGAGTGAAAACTTTGAAACGGAACGCGTAGAAGATACCTGGCCAAATGGCGCGGATGATCCATCTAAGAGCCAAAGAGGTGGACATTTTCAACATCTTTTGGCTAATAATGTAGAAGGGATTCTTGCTAAATTCCTTCTCCATTGTGTTGGCGTCTACACCAAATACACAAGCACTGACACAATCCATCATATACCTTGAAATGAGATGGCGCATTTCAATCACTTTTGAGACACTGAGCTCGAGTTCAATCAAGCTTTCCAATGAAGAACAACACTTCGCTATCAAATGGTACATGTTTTTCAACTTCGCCGATGAGAAGATCGGCGTCATGTTCTGCCGGATCACTTTCCATCTGTCCCCTTGCGTGAAAAACAAACTTTGCATGAGCACTTCATTATCCGTGTATTTCGATACCTCCCTGCTGTTAAAATAGTAGAAATCCTTTGTCATTACCAGTTTTAAGAGCTCTGGGTCCTTCACGACCAGGGCGGGCTCGGAGCCATAGTACGCTCCTACATACGGCTCGTCCGGGAAAGCTCTGCATATATCTTGGCTCACGTGTCCAACGTATTTCTTCAGCAATATATATTCTCCGAAATTTCCCAAAACAGGAGTAGGTTTAACGTAAGGAACTTTCTTGGTCTTCCAGTAATTTCTTTTCCTCAAAAAATATGCATAAAATGTGCATATTAATATTGATAAAAGCAACACTAAGAGAACGGTCATTTCTAAAGAGGCGTTATCGAGTCAATGCAAGACAAATGACTTTCAACTTCTTATACGAATACCTACATACGATAAATTTTATTGATAACCTCGTTACGTAATAGCGTGGGGCAGTCTGAAAATTATCAAAATTATCTGGTTTTTTTTTGGTAAAACCAGATAAATCGCTGTTTCGGTTTACTACACATTTACATTTATAAAATTACTAGCTGTGCCGGCGGCGTCGCACGCGTGGATATCGGATTTCAAAATAACGGACTTCCACAACATGGTACCTAAATTTTAAGTTAGACCTCTAGCAATACATTGGTGAAAACCGCATTTAATTCCATGCAGTAGTTTTCGCGTGATGCGCGATCAAACATACAGACAAAAATTTCTCCCGTTTTCCCAACACTTCCCATCACTGCTCTTCTCCTATTGATCGTAGCGTGATGAAAAGTATACTATAACCTGCCCAGGAGTATGAAGAATAATTGTACTAAGTTTCGTCAAAATCCGGCCAGTCCAGACAGACCGACAGACAGACAAAAACTTTACTGATTGCATTTTTGGTATCAGTATCGATCACTAATCATCCCCTGATAGGTATTTTCATTTTTAAAATATATTTCATGTACAGAATTGACTTCTCTACAGATTTATTATAAGTAAGTATAGTTTTTATAGCATTTTTTAACAAAAAAAAAACCCGTTTTCAATATGGTGACATTGGGATCAACTAGGAAGTACACCCTTTCAAAGTTTCAAACATAAAACAATTTTCCCAATCGGTTCACATTTAGATATCTCTCGGAGATAGGTATGTGATCTGATAACGTACGTAGATAGATATACCTACTTTATTGCACACCATACAGTCAACTTAAAACTGGTGTAATAGACATTATTTGTACAATCAGGCGGCCTTATTGCTACAAGCCATCTCTTCCAGGCAACCTTGGGGTAGAGAATAAATTAAACAGAAAGGGTACGTACATAGAACAAAATCAAAAAAAAAACTATCGAACCTCCTCCTTTTTTTGAAGTCGGTTAGATAAAAAGTGACTGGGACCACGGTAGGACCACGGTAGATCAAGTAGGGATGTAAGGGAGCGGCCTATCATCTTTCCGCTCCAAGCCAACCTCACCTGCCCGTGGTGCATCCTGCCGAATAACAAACGAGGTGCTGGCAACCGACTGGTATAACCATCAAAATTGCAGGCGTAGCTAAATACCATAGGCCGATTACGGGCAGCGGCGTCACCGGAGTAAGAAGCTACGCCCTGCGATCGCAGACCCGCCTGCCCAGCGTGGCGATTATGGGTAATATCCTCTAGAAGTTTATAAAGAAATAGAATACCGCAGCCAAATGACGGAGGTCATTTGGCTGCGGTATTTTTTTATTAATTTATGGTAAATAAGTGGACACTGATGTTTTTTAAATTTATTTCAGCTTGAAAGTTCGTTTCTGGTAGCCAGCGCGTGGTGTGAAGCGCAGCTTGATGCCCGTAGCGGCCTGGGTGACGATAGCCCGAGGGTCAAACTCGATGGAACTTGGCATGCCCGCTGCCAAGTCGACGTCGAACTTCTTCATTATGGTCACAAGCCCCGCCAGCATTGTCATCTTGGCGAAACGAGCACCTAGAACAGATAACCATGAAGACTTAAGGCTGTGGAACTCTCTTCCAGTGCACGTGTTTCTTTTTAGGGTTCCGTAAAAACTGAACCCTTATAGATTGGTCATGTCTGTCCGTCCGTATGTCACAGCCACTTTTTCCGTAACTATAAGAGCTATACCATGAAAACTTAGTGAGATGTATTCGGTGAACCGCATTAAGATTTTCATACAAGAATAGAAAAATAGCAATAAATTTCTGGGGTTCCCTATACTTAGAACAAAAAAACAAAAACTCAATTTTTTTTTCTTTACTTCTAAAATGACTGATGTACATTACCATGCAAATATTCAACGAAAATTCGTTTGACCGAGATCTAATAATTAGTTTTTTAATACGTTATCGTAAACCGCATTTTACCTTTCATTCAATCAACACCAATATAATAAAGAAAAACATTTATTTAGATGTATAATGGTACGGAACCCTACGTGAGCGCGTCCGACTCGCACTTGGCTGGTTTATTTTAGATGGGCAGCTAGCTATACACCTAATGATCCGAAACCTGAGTTTCAGCTATATTCCGATAAAATAACGGTCTCATTCGGGTTCATTTCGAATTACATCACTATTTTGCTATCTTTGGTGACCTATCACAGCACCCGCTTTTGGGGTCTCCAGAGCGCCTAACTTGACCTGTTCAAAATAATTATAAGTAACTTAATGAGGTCTGGAATGTAAAAAAATAAAAATGCCACTTTGGGCAAACATCTGAAGGCTCATACCTAAGCGCCATGCTAGGCAGGCGGGTTGGCGATCGCAGGGCGTATCTTCTCGCTCCGGTGACGCTGCTGCTTGTCATCGGTCTGTGGTATTTAGCTACGTCTTCAATTATGATGGTTATACCGTCATCAGTCGGTTGCCAGCGCTTCGTTTGTTATTCGACAGGATGCACCACAGACAGGTGAGGTTGGCTTGGAGCGAAAAGATAGTAAGTCGCTTCCTTACATTTTTATTTTTATTGGTATTTATTAGATTAATTATTACAATCTATACTTATAATAAATCTGTAGAGAGGTCAATTCTGTACATGAAATATATTTTCAAAATAACTATCAGGGGGTGATTAGTGATCGATACTGATGCCAAAAATGCAATCAGTAAAATTTTTGTCTGTCTGTCTGTCTGTCTGTCTGTCTGTATGTTCCTTATAGAAACAAAAACTACTGGACGGATTTTAACGAAACTTGGTACAATTATTCTTCATACTCCTGGGCAGGTTATAGGGTACTTTTCATCACGCTACTATCAATAGGAGCAGAGTAGTGAAGGGAAATGTTGGGAAAACGGGAGAAGTTACTCCATTTTTTAAGCTTCCGTCGCGTGTGCAGCCTTAATGGTTAAAGTTACATAGAAATTATGTATGACAGAAATATTTTACATAAAATTGACTAAAAAATATCCCGCAACAGCATATGTCTATCTTTTATGGTTGACTCACAATAACACGTGTAACTCCTGATAGCTTAGCAGTTCGGAGCATTCTGATTATATTTGTTAACTCTTACGTTTATAATACTCTCATTCATCCCTAATTTAAAAAAGTTATCATTATTACCTATTCAATAAAAAAAGAATCATAGAAATCGGTATAGAAACACCAAACTTATACATGAAATAAGCCATCGCGCCGTCGCACGTGAATACTGAATCATGCTATAAGGATTATTTTTGTGTAACGGTTGCCGCGCTCGACACGGGTCGCGACGGCGGTAGGGTATAAAAAGGCGGGAGGTCCGAGAGCTAGCTAGCTTCATTCAATATTTGGCTGTTGATGCGTTCAGAGCGATCGACCTTATTGACAGACAATAATTGATATTGAGAAACCGTGCTTATCAGCGCGACTTTTAGTTTTTAAATAGTTTATTTGAATTTCTTTTGTTGTTATATTGTAAAATATTCGTTCAAATTAAAAATTATTAAGCGTAGGTACTTTTATTAATTAAAGTAGTTATAAGTATTTATTTTTAAGTGAAGTAGGTATAGGTAGATAGTTTTGCACAGGCGTTTCAGCTTCAAAAATATATTTACAAAAAAAGTATCAGGGGGTGATTAGTGATCGATACTGATGCCAAAAATGCAATCAGTAAAATTTTTATCTGACTGTCTGTCTGTCCGTCTGTCTTTCTGTCTGTCTGTATGTTCGTTATAGAAACAAAAATTACCTACTGAACGGGTTTTAACGAAACTTGGTACAATTATTCATCATACTCCTGTGCAGGTTATATGATACGTTTCATCACGCTACAATCAATAGGAGCAGAGCAGTGAAGGGAAGTGTTGGGAAAACGGGAGAATTTTTTATCTGAATGTTTGATTGAGCATCACGCAAAAAGTACTGCATGGAATTGAATGTGGTTTTCACCAATGTTATTGCTAGAGGTCTAACTTAAGATTTGGGCATCATTTTATGGAAGTCCGTTAGTTTTGAAACCCGATATCCACGCGTGCGACGCCGCTGGCACAGCTAGTGAACTATAATTTTAATCATTACACACGTTGTAGTGGACTGAACTGATAAGAAGATCATTGGGTCATCTAAGTAGTTAAATAAAAAACTGGCCAAGTGTGATTCGTACTCGCCTGCGAAGAGTTCCGTACCTGTTCGGGCTTACTTAGATATTTTTTTTGTAATGAAAACATATTATACATAGTAAACACCCAGACCAATACAGACATGTTCATGAACACAAATGTTAGTACTGTGCGGGAATCGAAGCCACGCCCCTTGGCTCAGAAGGCAGAGGTCACTAGTCACTACCAAATGAGCCATCGAGCGAGCCAGTCAAGTAATAGTAATACTATGTTTTACTTACCTATACAAATTCTCGGCCCTTCCCCAAAAGGCATATAAGTATAAGGTTTGATATTCCGCTTCTCGTCTCCTAGAAACCTCTCCGGCCTGTATACCATGGGCTCTGGGAAGTAATCCGGGTTGTGATGCAGGTAGTATATAGGAATGTGCACTCGCATGTCCTTCTCTATGACCAGGCCGGTCGGGAAGGTGTAGTCCTCCACAACCTCCCGAGTCACCTGAGCCAGCACCGGATATAACCGAAGCGCTTCGTCCAAGCAAGCATCTGTGTAAGGCAGCTCCCTCACCACTTCATACTCCACGCAGTTTTGATGACGTTGCAAATACTCATCCACCTCCTCTTGAACACGCCTCTGCGCATCCTTGTCCTTCGCAAGCTCATATAACGTGAACGCCAACGTAGCAGAAGACGTTTCGAAACCAGCAAGGAACAGCACAAGACTCTGTGCCACCAACAAATCGTCATCAGCCTCCAATTCCACCTTCTTGTCACCACCAGTTTTCGCATTTGTCATGCTGTCCCCGATTATGCATTTCTTATTCTTGAAACCCAGAATCGAGTCCACGAAATCGTTCCTCTTACTAGGTTTGCTATCCCGCTCCTTGAAAACGTTTATCAGAAGATTTTTGAAGAACTCGTCTCCTTCTGGGGTGAAGACTTTGAATCGGAAAGCGTAGAAGATTGCCGGCCACATGGCGCGGATGATCCATCTTAGAGCCAATGAGGTTGACGTTTTAATGATCTTTTGGCTTATGACGAAAAATGGGTTATTGCTAGAACCTTTCTCCATAGTATTGGTGTCGACACCGAAAGCACAAGCCCCTATACAATCCATGGTGAATCTGGACGCTAGTTGTCGCGTTTCAAGTTCATTTGTTTTACCAGTTTCATAGTCAAGCAGATCCTCGAAGCCATAACAACATTTCTCAATCAAGTGGAACATATTTCTCATCTTCGCCGATGAAAAGATAGGCGTCATGTTCTGCCGGATCACCTTCCACCTGTCCCCGTAAGTGAAGAACAGGTTTTGCGTCATTACCTCATGCTGTGAATACTTGGATACCTCTCTGCTGCTGAAGTAGTAAAAATCCTTTGTCATTACCAATTTTATGAGCTCCGGGTCTTTCACAATAAGTGCCGGTTCGGATCCGTAGAATGACCCTATATAGGGTTCGTCCGGGAAGCTCTGACATATATCCTGTATAACATGGCCTATATATTTCTTCAGAAGTATATAGTCGCCGAAATTGCCTAAAACTGGAGAAGGCTTCACATGAGGCACTTTTTTAGTTTTCCAATAATTCCTTTTTCTTAGAAAATAAGCGTAAAATGCAAACGTTAAGACAATAAATAGGATTGCCAGTACCGCGACCATTTTAAAAGGAAACTAATAATAAATGAATAGATGCTACTCCAAGAATATGCTTTTTATAAACGTGTGATTAGCTCATAGCTCTACCGCGCCGTTGTAATCACGTGACGGCAAAGTTTCAAAACGTCCTATCCATTTTTTTATTAAAAGCGATTTCGCAATTAACTAAAATGTTCATTTTTAAGTCTTATAATGTTATCTATTACTAACATCAGGCATTGCAGACAAACCTCTGTGGCTTTTGCCAATGTCCTTAATTTTATAATGACAATTGGAAAATGATAAATTAAATGAAAAAAAAATATTAACATTCATCTTTTGTTCGTGTAGTTTTCGGTTTTTTTAATAGGACCACTTCATCTCATTCCGTAAAGGTATCGTAGTAGACAACTAAGGGAATATCAGGAAATGGCAGTAGCTTTCAAGTAGATATTGTACAATCATACTTAGATAAAATAAAACCTTTAGCCCTTAAAATTTTCTTAACACGTTTACTGCGTTACGGGAAGTATTTGGTCGTAACTGGGTTTCGCTCTGCGCGGCGCTAGTTGTCCTTGTCTTACTCTCCGTGCGGAGGTGACTTTTTCAAGTTTTCGTACAAATAAAAATGTACGGGAATTATTTTATCGTAACGCACAGAAAGGTAATTATTTCACAATATACAACGGGAACTATTTGGCCGTATAACCCCGTACCGCATGGACGGGCGCGCGCGCGGAGCTTCAGTTAGCCGTAATGATGTACCCAGTTCATACCTTTTATAGAATGCGATATATATTGAAAAACAGAATAATATTTTACATCTTACACTCCCATCACTAGCAATATGACTGTTGTATGCGGCACGACCAGTATTTTCCCGTAAAATCAACCCTTTCCAAAAAGACCTGTAACTTTTAAGATATTACTTAGAACCCCGCGCGACTGTGTATTACACAAGGATGATAAAAAATTTAATAATAAAAAAACCAGCTGTGGATTTTCCATGTCTCTGTGTAAGTTTGAAGTCAGGAAATACGCACGGGAAAATAGAGGTAGTGACGCATATCAGGCAATCTTGTTACGGAAGTATTTTGACTCGTAGGTAGATCATAGGTGGATGTAGGTAGGTACAACACTGGCAGTACGTTTTAATGGGCCTGTTTCCGTAAAACCGTTTTTCCGACCGTCCGTCTTTTAGATTGTTCAAAAATAAAAGACACGTATTTTTTCATTTGTAAATTAGACCAAAAATGACAAAGATATAGCCCGTTAAAATTACGCGTGACGTCACAGAGTGGGAGTTTTTTCGCCACTAAGTAACGTCAAAGACCCCCACTCCTAAATTTTGATGCCATGTATCTTTGTTATTTTCTGTTTAAATGAAAAAAGGAAAAATACGTGTCTAATATATTTTTATAATCTAAAATACGGACTAAATATAATGTAATTATTTTGACCCTGGAAACAGCCCCAGTGAACCTTATAAAATAGTAATTTGTAGATATGCTGTTTTTTTGATCAGCATACAGAATAAATAAGTAGGTAAAGATAAATAATAGTTTTGCGAATAAAAAATATGAAAATAAGATGTTTACAAATGTTGTAGTGATATGAATATGACACTCAATGAAGATACAACGACCATTAGTAATTATAATTGTTTTTTTAACAGATAGGTATACCTCTATCTAATGTACAATTTTGTTTACATCGATATCTTCTTCCAGAATACCCAGAGCCGAGAAAGTTAATCAACTTGTGTTTGTTTCCCATGTATTGTAAAATAGCAAGTGTTTTTTTTTATAGTAGCTCGACATAATGGATTCCCTACGCCTAATGGAAAGCGAAAGAGAAGCCCAAGTCGCTGTGACAACGGGCAAGTAACTGCTCAGTTACCTGTCAGTTGCCACCGCCATGCCGGCCCAACCCGAACCCGCCACGAGCTCCGGAAACCCTACTCACCGGCAGAAACACGACCCGGGGGTCATTTGGCTGCGGTATTCTATAGGGTTGAGGTCCTTCCCCGGACGGGTAGCTCAATTCGAGCGAAGATTCGCTCCGCTTTAAGTGTTTTTAATCCTTTCCAGTTGTCCCGGCCGGGAATCAAATCTGAAACTATCGGATTCTCTTGTAATTTGGCGATAACGCAAACGCCACAGAGGTCGTGAAATTTTAATAGCCATGCAACTCTGTCGCATTCGGCGGCATTTCATCATCATCAGCCTATCACAGTCCACTGATGGACATAGGCCTCTCCACTTGTTTGCCACTTTTGGCAAAAATTTGAAGGCTTTTTATAAGAAGAGCTTTTAGGACCTCACTCCACCTTATGGTAAGCGGTCGTGAGGTCCAAAAGTTAGGTCGACAGGCACAATATAACAATCCCATTGCGCCTGTCGCCCTCACCCTGAAGGCCTACCGAGAAGTCTCATACATTACCAAATTGTTTGTAGCACACTACCTGCTTACTGTTTCTGCTTAGCCCAATGGTTGACTGGTAGAGAATGCCTACGGGGCATTAAGTCCGGCTTTTGTACAAACTTTATGTGCGATAAAGATTAAATAAATAAAAAAGCTGGGTCGCAACAAACGGTCGCAGTCCACTGCTGGACATAGGCCTCTCCAGTTGTTCGCCACTTTGGGCAAACACCCGGCTTTAACCATAATATCGCCACGCTGGGTAAGAGGGCTATCGATTTTGTCAATATGCTTCAAATAAAATTTATTCTCATATTTTTTTTTCATTTCATTCCATTCTACCAGATGTATTTCAACCCTAAAACAAACACCTGTGTGATTAAATCCTACTAAATTACAAGGTACCTAAGTACAAATTTCCTGTATCATTTAAGTAGTCATTTAGTGATGTAGCAAGTCACAGCTATTTAAATCACTGACTGAGATTGTAGAAAATTGTTATTTACAAAATGCTTAATTACATACTAAACAGTTGTAGATTTTACTATGTTGACAGTTAATGAGTTTCACTATGACCTTGATCAAACACCATATATTATTAGTATGGGAGCCCAGGATGCTAAATCGGGATTTAATAGAGGATCATAAAGACTGGGTTGCGAAGCTAAAGCCGCGTCCACACATTGGAGATTTTGCAAAGTAACGTTTTGCGCCCAATGGACCAATGTGTGTATCGGTACTTTGACACAACGAAGACATTGAGCGCGTTAGTATTGGGAATTGGACAGTGATTGGATGCACTGTGTGGCCGCGGCATAAGATGATAAGGAGAAAAAAATGTAAGTTAACACTAAATTAAGGATAGGTCGACATCACCATCAGCCTATTGCAGTCCACTGCTGGACAATCATAGGGCTCTCCAGTAGTTCATCACTTTGGGCAAACATCTGGAGGCTTTAGCCATAATCGCCACGCTCTGGGCAGGCGGTTTGGCGATCGCAGGGCGTAGCTTCTCGCTACGGTGACGCTGCTGCCCGTCATCGGCCTTCAGGCTATTATGGCTAAAATTGTAATTAGTCCGTCTTTTAGCTTATTCAAACATAAAAGACACGTATTTTTCCTTTTTAATTCAAATAAACAATAGCAAAGATACAAGGCATCAAAAGTTAGGAGTGGGAGTCTTTGACGTCACTCGCTCCCGTGAAAATACCTCACCGAGTGACGTCACGCACGCGTAATTTCAACGGGCTATTAGTGCAGTCAATGAAGCATTATAGGTCCGAATTTTTTTACTGTGATCCGATTTGCATGAAATTTTGGAATTAGGCTCATCTTACCATTAACTTCAAAAGTGAAAATGATTTGAACTCCGCCACCACCATGGGGGTGGTTGCCACCCCTTCTCGGGGGTCAATGGTTGTTTTTTCAAAATAACCTCGGATATCGATTGAAGATCTAATTTTAAGCAAAAAAGTTTCTATAAAGTTTCTCGAAAAATCTAATACTTTTCAAGTTATTGGCAATTGAAAATTCGCAAATTTTTCACGATTTTCATCAGTTTTTTTCAAATATCTCCAAAAATATACGTTTTATTGAAAATTTTATAAGGAACGAAACTGTAGCAGGTAAAAAAATGAACAATTTGGTTTTTTACAAAGTATTCTAAGTGCAATATTAAGCTAGATATTAAAGATCAAAGCCGTTTTTTATTTTATCTGAAATTTCATCGATGTAGTCAGTGCCATCTAGCAGCGAGCAAATGCATTTTATGCTTTCTAATCGAAAAGGGTTTTGTAGTGCTTGAAATAAGCTTTAAAATGAGCTTTATCAAAAGTCTTTTGCACGTAAAATAAGTGAGCTATATTGCAAATAAGCGGAGCATCGAATGTTTTTTCTTTTCCATCAATGGGTTTAAATAAGTGCCATTTCCACCAAAACTAAAATTAATCATATTCCGCCTAGAATTAACTTTATTATGAAGAGTTTTATAGATTGTATTAGTTTGGCTGCTTTAGGACACATAGTTTTCAAAAAAGTCACGATTAAGGGAGGCTGTGATTGCGCTGCCACGCGCTCTTTAAACAATCATATCTCCGTCAATTTTTATTTGATAGAAAAAACAAAAAAACCAAATTGTTTGTCAGAAAAATACCTAAATTTTTTATCCCTACACTTTTATACGTATCTGTCGTCATTTTTGAGATATTATGAAAAAGGGGTGGGATTTTTAAAAATTTGAAATTCGCGATTTTTTTTCAATCGTGACTTTTTTGAAAACTATGTGTCCTAAAGCAGCCAAACTAATACAATCTATAAAACTCTTCATAATAAAGTTAATTCTAGGCGGAATATGATTAATTTTAGTTTTGGTGGAAATGGCACTTATTTAAACCCATTGATTGAAAAGAAAAAACATTCGATGCTCCGCTTATTTGCAATATAGCTCACTTATTTTACGTGCAAAAGACTTTTGATAAAGCTCATTTTAAAGCTTATTTCAAGCACTACAAAACCCTTTTCGATTAGAAAGCATAAAATGCATTTGCTCGCTGCTAGATGGCATTGACTACATCGATGAAATTTCAGATAAAATAAAAAACGGCTTTGATCTTTAATATCTAGCTTAATATTGCACTTAGAATACTTTGTAAAACACCAAATTGTTCATTTTTTTACCTGCTACAGTTTCGTTCCTTATAAAATTTTCGATAAAACGTATATTTTTGGAGATATTTGAAAAAAACTGATGAAAATCGTGAAAAATTTGCGAATTTTCAATTGCCAATAACTTGAAAAGTATTAGATTTTTCGAGAAACTTTATAGAAACTTTTTTGCTTAAAATTAGATCTTCAATCGATATCCGAGGTTATTTTGAAAAAACAACCATTGACCCCCGAGAAGGGGTGGCAACCACCCCCATGGTGGTGGCGGAGTTCAAATCATTTTCACTTTTGAAGTTAATGGTAAGATGAGCCTAATTCCAAAATTTCATGCAAATCGGATCACAGTAAAAAAATTCGGAGGTTAGCCCGTATTTTTCGCTTCATTGACTGCACTATATAACTTTGTAATTTTTAGTCTAATTTACAAATAAAAAAATTCGCGTCTTTTATTTTTGAATAAGCTAAAAGGCGGACTAATTACAATTTTTAGCCATAATAGCCTACTTTGATGGTCATACCGCCATCAATTGGTTGTCATTTGTTAATAGGCAGAATGCACCACGGGCAGGTGAGGTTGGCTTGGAGCGAAAAGATGATAGGCCGCTCCCTTACAACCCATGAATACTCGTGTCGTCTCAAAGCCCCAAGGCTGAGGGTCGCACTGCGCATGCGTATATTGTGCCCCCGCTGGTCTCCACGGCTAGGGCAGCCACATTGCCGCACACGGATGGGACAGTCTTATCACGCGACTCGTTGCGGGACAATGGGTTAGTCCAGTGGGAGGTTGAGGAAAGTGGGAACACGCCAAACTGGTTGGGTCCAATCTGCATACGGGAGCAGTCAAGTCTATTTGGTTGAATATTCTCCTGTCTGACTATAGTATGTAAGGATGCAAGACATATCATCTGTTCTCTCCAAGCCACCGTCACCTGCCCGTAGTGCATCCTGCCGAATAACAAACAAGGCTTTGGCTAATGGCTGGTGGCGGTGTAAACATCACGATGGAAGGCGTAACTAAATACCACAGGCTGATGACGGGCAGCAGCATCACCGGAGCGAGGAGCTACGGTCGGCAATCGTCAACCCGTCTGCCAAGGGCGGCGATTAAAGAGCCTTCAGATGTTCATTATTTTTTTTAACCAACTCGGAAAAAGGAGGAGGTTCGCAATTCGTCTGTATATATAACATTTTTTTTTTACTTTATGAGCGAAGTGGCGAACAACTGGAGTCTTATGTACAGCAGTGGACTACAATAGGCTGATGATGATGAAATAATACAAAGTACTAAATAAATAAACCGTGCTCTAAAGGCCGAATATTCGTGAACTTCTTATTTTCACAACGGACGACGTCCATGTTGCATCAATTCCCGCTAAAATATTATTAGTCAGGTGATTTTGGTATGCCCTACCATCGTCTGAGAAGTTGATATCACAAGAAGTCCTTAATTGTTGATGAATAATTACATTTATTTTTACTTTCGAGACACAACCACCGTTATAAAGGAAGGTCGTAAGTTAAGCTAGAAGCGTGGTCACCCTAGTCAGGGTGCAGAATTCGCTCCAGCATCAGAGCGTTGAGCGTCGGACAATCACGCCCGTACGAACGCACTTTCGAAACAAATAACATATCTCCAACGTTTATTAAACAATAAACGACTTAATAACTGTAGTAAAACGTGAAAATATACTAAATGTAATGATCGGGAGTTGTAGACACAGGATATTTAAGTAAAAAATAATATTGGAGCGTCAATTCCTATGCAAAACGAATCAGTGCTGGAACACAATTTTCTGTGTCATATCAATAAATTGTTGTGTGTTATAATGGATGTGTATTATGTGTTGTGTTTAAAAAATTTATTGTGAAGTGCGTGTGTGTAATTTATTTGAGACGAGGTAAGGATGACATAATTGTTTGTAGCATAATTTGGATCGTCCGCAGGTATATTTCATACAAATTGGTTAAGGAATAAGGTTCATCTAGTTATTAAAACAACAAAATTATGGATTTCTTCTAGACAGCTCAACCCTAGTTTCTACTTTAATTTAGTTCTTTTAACAGACTTCAACAAACGGAGGTTCTCTACCTGATTTTTTTTTTGTATGTTATCACCTCATATCTCCGAGAATTGTGAACGGATTTGATTTATTTTTGTTTGAAAGGGTGTACTTCCTTGATCCCATTGGCAGTAAGGTATATTGAAGTCGGTGTATTTTTTTTTGTTTTTTTTTTTATTTCACTTTTACCAGCCAGCAACGTCCACTGCTGAAGATAAGCGTCCCCAATGCCAATTTATTGTCATTACGGTTGATTTTACTTAAGCGCCAAACGAAACGATGAAATTTGTTTGACTCGACATAATGAATTGATTAATACGATTGATGGAAAGCGAAAGAGAAGTCTAAGTCGCTATGACAACGGGCAAGTAACTGGTCAGTTGCCACCGCCATGCCGGCCCAACCCTAATCCCCCATGAACTCCGGAAACCCTACTCACCGACAGAAACACGACCCGGAGGTCATTTGGCTGCGGTATTCTATAGGGTGGAGGTCCTTCCTCGGATGGGCGGCTGAATTCGAGCGATGATTCGCTATGCCCTAAATGGTCAAACTTCACGTTTTCATCAAACAACAGCATAGACGATCAAAAGAAATTTCAAACTTTTTTCGTATCCTTAACAATCAAGATTAATTATACGCTTCAAACACTGCACACCACCAAATAATTTGACAAACACGTAAAATTTGACGAACAATTTGATCGTCTTCAGGGCGCTTTAGTCGCCACGCTTGGCAGGCAATTTGGTGACCATCATCATCATCAGCCCACATTAGTCCACTGCTGGACATAGGCCTCTCCCAATGCTCGCCATTGCATGCAATGCATTTGGTGACCGCGGTAAGTTTTATAAGTAGGTACCCTAGTAAACAGATGTTTATTCGAAGTCTCGAGCACCGGGGAGGCCGTCCAGCAGTGGACTGTAATCTGTAATAGGCTGATGACGCACAAATTGACTAAACCGAAAATGTATCCCAACACCTTTCAATAACACAGTTTATCGGCTATGGAAAGGAAAATGAAATACCATAAAATGTTTGAAGATTTATTTTTACATTCTACATATAGGTACCTATGCCAAATTCTTATACTTAATTTTAAAAAAAGTACCTAAGTAAAAATATCATTAAATACTTTGGCTTTTTTTTTGGATCGTGTTTTACATTTTACTTTTATTATTATGTTCTTATAAAGATAAAAGATTTTATTAATTTGGTTTCTGTACCTACATTTAATTTTGATAAGCTGAACTTGACGGATTTGAAAAATCCTTTAAGCGTTTTGAAGCTACATTATCAATCAAAAGTAGCCCAAGGTATCAAAAATGTGATAACATTGATTAATTTACAAAATGTCGCAATCAAAATAATCTTAAATACCCGAAACGAAGCGAGGGCGCGTCGCTAGAGGTAGGTATTACCTACTTAAACAAGAAAGAAAGAAAAATGTTTTATTGGCAACACAAGACACAGGTAATAGGGTAGTTTAGCCGGTTTCCCGTCCAGCTCTGGTTTTCGTCCATTTCCTACAACATTTACGTAGAATAGCATTATATTAATAGTCAACCGCGCAAGATTGGGCTAGTTACGGCCTTTGACGTCATATCTGCACGTCTACCAAAATTTGAAAAGATTGACAATTCAGAACTCGAATAAAAGCTATGTCTGTCTGCGGCTTGCTTCCGAGCTATGAACACGCCATCTTGAATGTGAAAAAATTAGTGGCGCGAGGTAGCTGCACGGTAAGTTTTTTTGGTAATTTACGCATGTATTTATTTGTTTTGGTCATTTACAACTAAGTAAAGATACAAAGTTGGCATTAGAAGGTGTTTTTCGTACTTATTTTACGAATTACTTATAAAATCTAAGTGGACGGAAATGGAATTACCTATTTCGCAAAATATTCTGTTCTCGCCCACATGGACGAAAACACAAAAATATAAGTGAAATTTGATAAATCAGTTAAAGTTAGGAATGCGAAGAACTTCATTCAATTTTTTAATGGCTGGATCTTTGTTAGATATTCGATCTAGAATTTCATTTTCGTCCATGAATTTATCAGTGTTACAAGCATTAATTTATATTTTAATACCTTGGGCGGAAACCAAAAATATCGATAAAAATTACTCTAGTTTTCGTCCAAGTACTTTAATATAACAGACGAAAACTAAGACTTGACTTTTACTTTCCGTCCATTTGCCGAGACGTGGTCTCC
This sequence comes from Conogethes punctiferalis, assembly GCA_031163375.1. Taxonomy (NCBI): domain Eukaryota; kingdom Metazoa; phylum Arthropoda; class Insecta; order Lepidoptera; family Crambidae; genus Conogethes; species Conogethes punctiferalis. The sequence continues at coordinate 1,941,805 of CM062097.1, read as the reverse complement.
ACTCCAGAACTCGTTTACCCCAACGGTTATCGGTTCTGCGGATGATCTGGCCAGCCCACTGCCACTTCAGCTTACTGATCCGGTGAACTATGTCGGTAACTTTGGTTCTCTGCCGGATCACCTCATTTCTGATCCGATCTCAGAGAGACGCCGAGCATAGCCCTTTCCATAGCTCGCTGAGCGACCTTCAACTTGTGGATTAGCCGTACCGTGAGTGTCCACGTTTCGGCTCCGTATGTCATAACCGGTAGAACGCACAGATCGAAGACTTTCGTCTTTAGGCACTGTGGGATCGACGATGTGAAGACTCGACGAAGTTTCCCAGTTTCAAACGCTGCCCAGCCTAGCTGAATTCTCCTATTTATCTCGTCCTCAAAGTTGTTTCCGCCCAACTGCAATGTCTGCCCAAGGTATACATATTTTTGAACAGCTTCGAGGACGGCGCCGTGTACTGCAATCGGTTCCGGTAGAACATCTTCATTGAACATGACCTTGGTTTTATCCAAGTTCATCCGTAGGCCGATGCGCACAGAGGAGTGAGCCAGTTCATTCAGCATCTGTTGTAGGTCCTGCAGCGATTCTGCCATTATGACGATGTCATCTGTAAATCGCAAATGTATTCGCCATTTACGTTGATGCCACGTCCTTTCCAGTTCAGCGTGTTGAACATATCCTCCATTGCATTAGTGAACAACTTTGAGAAAATGACATCCCCTTGTCTCACTCCTCGATGCAACGGTTATAGGTCTTGTTTGCTAGTTCTGTACTTGGACGGACATGGTGGCGGCTTAATAGAGACATCTCATCACATGGATGTATCCTATTTGGCATCGCTGCAGGGACTCCAGAACAGACCAGGTTTTAACCGAGTCAAAGGCCTTCTCATAGTCCACGAATGCTAGACACAGGGGCTGATTATACTCTTCGGTCTTTTGTATAATCTGCCGCACTGTGTGGATGTGGTCTGTGGTGCCGTATCCGCTCCGAAACCCAGCCTGTTCCGTCGGTTGGAATTTGTCGAGTCTTCGCGCAATACGGTTCGTGACCACTCTTGAAAACAGCTTATAGACGTGGCTTAAAAGGGAAATGGGTCTATAGTTCTTTAATAGGGTTTTGTCTCATTTTTTGAAGAACAGGACAACCACACCCCTAGTACACGCCTCCGGTGTTCTCCCTTCCAGAAGGACAGCGTTGAAAGCTTTTGGAGCTCCCTCAATACGGCTCTACCTCCAGCCCTCATCAGCTCTGCTGTAACGCGGTCCTCTCCATGGGGCTTTTCTAATTTTAAGCTGCCCAAGAGCGATCTTGATTTCGTCAGTACTGCCTTCTGGCAAGTCTCCGGTGAAATGGCGTGTTAATGTGGCTCAAGTACCTTCATTTTCGTGATCAGGTCGAGATGCATGCGAAGCGTATAACCGGCCGTAGAAGTCTTCTATTTCCGAAAGAACAGCCGGCTTGGAGGCAACGACTTCTCGACTTGCTGCGGGCAGCTTAGTCAGGTCAGGTGGCTTTTTCCAAGAGATTGTACAAACACCTTAAAATTTTGTATACGTGTAAATTCCGTTTTGTTTTAATTGTTGATTGGATAGGAATGACATAAGTCATATTAATTCTGATTTTATAAACAAATCTTAATAGATTTTAAAGATAATTATGTTTTTCTCAGCCAAATGCTGTTATAAAAATACATTTTGTATGTTATTATAAAAACGCATTATAGTTGCATTTCATTAAGTTGATTAAAAACACTATTATATCACTGATTTTTAATTCATTGCATGATAATCCTCTTTATTAACAGCGGACGAAAAGTAACGTAACATAGGTCAAAAACTAATATTTTTGGACGAAAACTGACGAAATCGGTACTTTTCACTAAAATATTTTTTATAAAAAAAACGATGACTATAATTAATTGTCCCTTGGTGTAAACATAAAATAGACTATATTAGCGTTTAATAAAAATATAGTTTGTTAGATTTGGCCCAGTGGAACATATTTTTTTTAAATGTTTAACCTGGCAACTCCACTAATTGGACGAAAACCGGCTAAACTACCCTACATGATATAAATACACAATTACATATGAGCAGAGAACATAAAAGATACAGAAAAAGCACGAAAGTGTGTAGCCAATCAGATTCCATCCTCAGCTTATGCCATTATGGCGTCAAGGACACCATAACGACGCTGGTATTCTGGTGGAACCTGTTTGGAGTGACAGAAAAAGATTTACCATCATACATTTTATTTCGTTAAACGTACAACAGATTTGATGCAACTGTTAAGATATATATTATTTAAAACCAAAAAAACGTAAAAAGATTTTTTTTTAAAGTAAATAACATAGTAGGTATGTAGAATAGAATTGGCAAACATGAAATACAAAGTACATAAATTATTTTACCTGTACATGATTTGTTCATAAACTTTTACAAGACCTTTTAGAAAAGCTAATACGGATGGAGCCGGAGACAATATCTTCTCAACGAAGGAAACGGCTTCATCTCGAGATAAATTCCTCATCGCGTATAAAAATTTATAGACGAAGGTTCCATTATACGTTTTATGGTACAAAGTAGGCTGGAATGCTTTCCCACATAGAATATTCAAATCATTCAGCTTGTTAAGGCAATGTTGAAATTCAACAAGCGGATGAATCAGTTTCCTGTTCAATATTACTTCCGAAACTGTCGATGAAAAATATTTGTTCATTATTACACTGGCCATATTACAATCAGCCTTTGAGACTAGATCCTTGTCAGTCATTGCATCCATAGGCTTCCCTACAAATCTTGACGATTGATCAGAAAATGGATAGAAATCATTAAGGCTCTTGTAATTTTTATCCATTTTCTCAAACACCAAGGACAACATTATATATGACAGCAGAACGCTGTACACTTCCCGCGTTGTATCATCGATCTTGCGACGCGAAAAATATACCAGAGCCATAATGAGAATCTTCGCGTCCTCTGGTACTGGCTCGAGGACTGAAAAATCCATTCCACCCAAGGATTCTGTCATGAAGTGTTCAAATAAGCCCAAATGCTTCACGCGTTCCCAACCACTTTCAAACGGACTGATCTTCGCTACATACTCCGGCTTTCGTACAGCGGAGTTCAGTAAACTCACTTCAATCGTTTCTTCTTCTCTATAAAGGTTAATGAATAAAAAATCAGTTTTTCCATAGTTAGACAACAAATTATGAGCATATGCAATAATGTCAATTGAGAGATACATCGCATTGTCTGCATCAAAATCTTCGATGCACCATGAACCTCGTATTATGTCCGAACGATATAAGTTGACGAAATTTATTCCAATATGACCCAATGCGACACCTTTCTCGAACCATTTGGGATCATCTTCAGCAACCATCACCTGTTTTCCATTGAGTAAATATTCCACTGGCACACCTGGTGTCTGGACCTTACATATGAATTCTTTAATCCTATTCACTTCTTCTTGAAATAGTCTTTGCTGTTGGGAATTACGAAGGTATGAGTATATAATTTTATAAATTTCAGGAACTGTTCTCATCGCAAGAAATTTCAACAAAAAGACATTACGCTTGAAAGGACCTCTTATATTATTGAAGAGTAACTCAAAAGTGTTATCTGGGAATATATTTAGTTTCTCGTCCCTCAAACCAATAAAGATAGCAACTTTTTCATCAGTCAGCATATGCTTTTGTTTAAAAGACTCATATTTGAATACACCGCAACATATGGACCTATTTTCATGATCATATTTCAAAGTATTCCTTGGTATGTATGGCACTCCGGAGAAGCAAAATTCTATATCGAAACTAATAATGGGACATTTAAGTTTCTGTGCCAATGCAACGCATTGTTGCTTAGATTCATACTCGCAAACGACAAAGTCGATGTCCATTTCTTTCAACACTTCTTTATAAATATGTTTCATAAAAATTGGAAGCACCATTCCAAAGTCCTGATTCCGTCCATTTTCATCAGACCTTTCTAGTTTAAGGGCCTTTGTTTTATCTTCATGGCCTCCTTTGAAGACAATATAGCATTTGACATTAGAGTTTTTATACATTGCAAGGTGTTTCTTCAAATGCGCTGCATACTTGTCGCCTTCACATCCAAAAACAAAAGGCAAACCAAATTCCTCGTACAAATTATAGAAATAATTTTGCCCGTCGATGACCACATTGCAGTCTTTCAGATTCGAGTCTTGTAGTTCGGAAACTTCAACGAATTTGCCAAATGTTCTGATCCTCATTTTGATCTGAAAATGATAAATTTTTTGATCAAAAATAATTTTAGGTAGATTTCTTATAACGTTTTGCAAAATAAAAATCTAAAATTTTTCATCCTCACTTAGTTGCGACATCAGCTTTCTGAGCCAAGGATTGTAAGTAAAAATTGTACCACGTACATTCATTAGATCTTCTTTTTATAATAAGTTTTATACCCTACGGTGGATTTGTATGAGGAAGTCTGAAATTGGCACCAGTGACAGAGAAGTTGAAAGGGAACCATTTGTCTTGGTACGGACAATAAGTATGACTGGGTGGAGGGGACGAGGGCACCCGCAGAAAAGATGATTGGACTGCGTGAAGGATGATCATCATTAGCCTACGTCCACTGCTGGACATTGGCCTCCCCCAATTACAATTGTCATATCACAATCCTATTCTTACTATGGAAACCACACGGACAAAGTTTTCATTGGGGGAGATTTTAATAAAGATTTCTTATCTTATCTTAATAATATAATGCATAATAATAAGACATTAAAAGGACATTGAACACGGTTAGCTACACAAATATAATATTTAATTTTCTGGCTTTCAAAGATTTCCTAAAGACCTAAAGAGCGCCTGAATTTACACATGATCAAAAAGATACAAATTTACACAAAGTAAGAATAAATATTATCCATGGTGCAAAGGCGTAGCTAAATACCACCGGCCGATGACGGGCAGCAGCGTCACTGGAGCGAGAGACTACGCCCTGCGATCGCCAACCCGCCTGCCCAGCGTGGCGATTATAGGTCTAGGTGTTTTTCCAAAGTGGCGAACAACTAAAGAGGCCTATTTCCAGCAGTGGTCTGCGATAGGCTGATGATGATGAAAAGAAGTAAGTACAGTGAAAATGTTTAGCTAAATAATATCTCTGGCTTTCAAAAACTGCTAGCGCCTGATTTTACACATGAGCCAAAAGATACAAATTTACACAAAGTGCCTATGAACTACAAGCATTATGCTAAGGATTTATTTAGTGAAATTCTTGTATCCTTTTTGGTAATCGATAGTAAAATAGTTTAAAACATACCTATTACGAAAAGAACTGAAAACAAAGTCAAATTGGCTGAAACATCAACTATTCAGTCGTTCCCTCTTACATCAGATTCCATTAAGGAAACTGTATGGTGCATTGGGTAATTCAATGTAATATTTAGTGTTTACTTATTCATTGTGTATTATAATAATAATAAATATCAGACAACATCACATACATTGCTCCAATCCCAAAGTAAGTAGCTTATGCACTTGTGTTATGGGTATCAGAACAACGAAGGTACCACAAATATATACTTGTAAATACAAATATAAACACCCAGACACGGAACAAACACAAGTGTTCATCTGCCTAATAACAAACGACGCTCTAACAACCGACTGGTGGCGGTATAACCATCACAATTGAAGGCGTAGCTAAATACTACAGCCCGATGACGGGCAGCAGCGTCACCAGATCGAAAAGCTACGCCCTCCGATCGCCAACCCACCTGCCCAAAGCATGGCGATTATGAGTAAATCCTCCAGGTGTTAGTAAGTAAGTCCCAATGTGGCAAGCAACTGGAGAAGGTTATGTCCAGCAGTGGACTGCTGTAGGCTGATGATGACGGTGAGAAGCCAGTATGGTGGAGACAACTGGCACATAACATCATCATCATAAGAATATTACAGTCCACTGCTGGACATAGGCCTCTCCAGCTGTTCGCCACTTAAGGCACAGGTTCGGAGGATATACCCACAATCGCCACCCTGAGCAGGCGGGTTGGCGATGGCAGATCGTAGCTTCTCGCTCTGGTGACGCTGCTGCCCGTCATTAGTCTGTGGTTTTAGCTACGCCTTCAATTGTGATAGTTATACCGCCACCGGTCGGTTGCCAGCGCCTCGTCTGTTACTCCGCAGGATGCACCACGGACAGGCGAGGTTGGCTTGGAGCGAAATGACGATAAGCCGCTCCCTTAGCACATAACGACCACTAAAATTACGTGACCAAATGAAACCAGTAGTTATACTTCAATTTCTATGACTAGGTACGTACCTTGCTTTGAGTAGGTAATATATGATTTGATAGCACTCAGTGAAATCTTTTGTTCTCCGTTCCTCCTTCACTTTGACTGGACACAAGGTATGAAATGCGTTTTGTTAAACAACTATTGAACAACTCCTTTTATACAAATCGATCTACCAAGTATGTCAGATAATGTATGTTTCTAGAAATTATCTTGATATAACTATTACGGGAATTACCACTTGCTGTGTTGCCAGCTCTTAAATTCAAGTTCCATTTATCCTAAACTTCCTTTTATAACAATGAGACTGTTCTACTTTTTTGTTGATGCATGTACGTTACCAGATATCTCCTAGAATTGTGAACCTATCATTTAAAGTGCATAATTAAGATCCAATGTATGTATATTCTAAGCTAAAAACTAAGTACCTGTAGTAGGTGTGAAGTAGGTACTAAATAATGTACCTTTTTTTTGTAAATGACTACAATGGATGGGGACTATCAGCTATCAGGCAGATCGTTCTGTGTTTTGGTAGGTACCTACTGAAAAATTATATTTAGTTGGATACCTACTGAATTCGATTCCGTTTCCAAATCACAAATTTTCCTCAAAAAAACAAAAGGAGAACTAATTTAAAATAATTTCTCCTTTTGTTTTGTTTTCATTTCATTACAAAGTCCTTGAGTACCGTGATTCATCCTTATGGTACGTTTAAAAATAGAATCGATGCGTTCCACTTATGTTGTATGATAGCCTTATTTGTATAAATTATGTGTTGCTCAATATTTTATCATTACAAATACGTCCATGAAGCTTTCATTTGAAATGGAATTCAATTGCAATATTTAATAGATCAAGCACTAGTTTTATACAAAAACGTGGCCTATAAATGCCTATTAACCCTAACTACTAATCTATTTCGGTTTCTTCTCGGTAGGTATATTCATTCATTTCGAATCTGTGGTATCTTGACGATTTGTGAGTGTTTTTCCTTGAAAATATTTAATTGGGGTGAAATTAAGTTTATATAATGAAAAGAGTGGGATGTAAGGGAGCGAACCATCATCTTTGCCCACCAAGTCATCCCCACCTGCCCGTGGTGCATCCTGCTGAATAGTGGACGAGGATCTATACCGCCGTATAACCATCAAGATTGAAGGTGTAGCTAAAATCATAGGCCGATGACAGGCCGTAATGTCACCTGAGCGAGGAGCTACGTTCTGTGACCGCTAACCCGCCTGCCTAGCGTGGCGATTATGGGTAGAGCCTGCAGATGGAAGGGGTGAACAACAGGAGAGGCCTATGTCCAGCAGTGGAGTCCTTCTATAGGCTGGTGATGATGATGATGAATGCAAAGTTATTTTTTATATCACTATGGTGAAAAGCTAGCCTGCGAACCGTATGCAACCGATTTTACAACGTAATGGGAAAGTCAAAAAATGTATATAAAATAAAAAAAAATGTTACTAGATAATACTTATAAATAAATATTAAGTCAGCCTAGTACTCGCTGCCGAAAGATTATATTTATCAGTGAGTCATAGTCACCAGATTAAGCGAGGGAACGTATCATTAGATTTTTCAAAAAGTCCCACTTTCAGACATTTGCAAGTGCACCAATGTTGCCATTTTATAAAAATCGTACACTGTTTGTATTTATTGAAAATATTTTAACTCAAGTGTTAAAGCTTCTTAACATGAGGCATCATCACCTTATTTTCTTTTATTATATATATATACTAGTATAATCGCCACGCCGGGTAGGTGGGTTGGTGATTATGTAATTTAGCCTAAACAATTGTAAATGACAGACGAAGAAGTCTCCAAAATACGTTTCCGTTGTGTTCTGAATCGGGATCTTTTCGCGTCCACTCAGCCTAAGGGTTCTATTAGGTACACTAAATTGGCCCCGACGCGGTATTTACTGCAGACACGTTTGCGAACACGGTTGTCTGTTCTGATGCTGATCTCAGCATGTGTTCGTTGACCGAAACGGTTCGAATGGCCATATGGCCAACCCGTTATCACTTCAGTTTGCTTATCTGAAGCTACGAGTATATCTATGTCTTAATGATTATTTTAGTAAGCTGTGATAAATATAGATAATACCTTGATAGATAGGGGAAGAAGGGGCTTCATACAGTACAGTATGTACCCTACTGTATGAATACAATACAATTTTTCCGAGTGGATATGACTTGAGCCCTTCAAGAAGCAAGTCATATTTGAGATCCGACCATACGGTATTCCCTAAGTGAAACGATTGACGGCTTAGCCTCTGGACGGCTAAAGAAAGAGAAAATATAAAATGTACAGTCTCCCACAATGACCTCCACATGGACCGGTCTTGAGCTGTCTGGGTCCAAAGGATCCCCGCTATATCTACCAGGTCGTCAGTCCATCTCGTAGGGGGCCGTCCCCTGCTGCGGCTTCCCTTTCGCGGTATCCACTCGAGAACCTTTCGTACCCATCTAACGTCGATTCTGCAAGCGACGTGGCCTAAATGTACAGTACACACTGTAAAATAGAGGTAGGGCATAGCGAATCTTAGCTCGAATTGAGCCGCCCGTCCGGGGAAGGACCTCCACCCTGTAGAATACTGCAGCCAAATGACTTCCGGGTCGTGTTTCTGCCGGTGAATAGGGTTTCGGGAGCTCGTGGGGGGTTGGGGTTGGGCTGGCATGGCGGTGGCAACTGACAGGCAACTGACCAGTTACTTGCCCGTTGTCACAGTGACTTGAGCTTCTGTTTCGCTTGCCATCAGGCGTAGGGAAGCCATTATGTCCAGCTACTTTAAGGGGCTGTGCAGACGACAGACTTTTTGCGCGATAGAGTCTGCGTCTGAGACATTTAAAAAGAGCGTCTAGGTCCCTACAGCTCTGCCGACAGAATAATCGAAGAGTGCGTTATTGCATAGGTTAGACTAAAAAGTGCGTCACGGATAGTCTGTCGTATACGCTGCCCCTAAAAATTAAACTATTATTGTGCCTGTCGACCTAACTTTTGGACCTCACGACCGCTTACCATCAGGTGGAGTGAGGTCATCTGGCGTCTAGGGGTGTAGAATCAAACACGTTAATTGGGAAACCACAAACACTTTACTGCACAGCCGCAGATGGTCTGTATACTTCAACAACTTACAAAAAAAAACCATAGCAACTAAATATTCTTAAAAAACACTTCTAAATACAAAACTAACTATATACAAAACGCATTAAAAAGGTAAAAGTATATAAAAAAGGTCGTTCTGTCCGCAACAGTCACCCTGGGAGCTCTTCTTATAAAAAAAAACCGGTGTCGCTTCAAAGAGTATGCTTGTGTTTCAGGTATGCATTGGAACAGGAGTTCTTAGTCGTCGCATGGGCAGTTTACCGGACCTGACGGAGCGGTCGCGCCCGGAGCCCTGCCGCCCGGCTGCCCGGACGGCGTCAGACCCCCACCGACACCGGGCCATACTTGCACAGGTATCCATCCATCCATCCATCCACCGGCCATCCATCCTCTATCGATTCCATATAGATAGAATAGAATAGAATAGAAAAAAAATTATTTACAAAAACTGACACACACACAACAAACGAATACAGCGAATAAAACACAGGAAGAAAACAATTACAAGAAAAATAAAACAAAACACTGTGCAAAGATGTGGGCATGTGTGCAGCAGCAATGCAAATTCCCCAGACATATATGTAGATACACTGGGGTTGAAAGTTTCTATGAAACTTTGTTAATTTTTTAAGTTAAAGCCTTGATATAGATACCCCAGACAACCGATCACAAGATTTTTTGCCCCTATATTTGCTCGAACCAATCTAGGCCTCCAAACTCTTTTGGCACGAATTCTTATACAATTTAACGCATTCAATGCTAAGATACCAGAATTGGACCTATTTGGAGCTTCTCTTCCTAGGTTCAAATTGTCATTGTTGTCCTACCTATCAGGCTCTCCTTAGCTTGGTAACCCAACCGCACCGGTTGGGTCTCACGATCTTTACCTACCTAAATTTTATGTTACTGTTTATCCGTTTCGAGTTTTTTACTTTTTGTGAATGTTATGTACCTACGCCGTTATTGTGGTACATATCAGACGTTTATGTTGTACTAGCTGTGCCAGCGGCGTCGCTCGCGTGGATATCGGGTTTCAAAAATAACGGACTTCCATATAATACCCATCTATACCTTGTGCCTAAGTTTTAAGTTAGACCTCTAGCAATACATTGGTGAAAACCGCATTCAATTCTATGCAGTAGTTTTCGCGTAATGCGCGTTCAAACATACAGGTTTAAATTTCTCGCGTTTTCCCAACACTTCCCGTCACTGCTCCGCTCCTATTGATTGTAGCGTGATGAAAAGTATCCTATAACCTGCCCAGGAGTATGAAGAATAATCGTACCAAGTTTCGTTAAAATCCGTTCAGTAGTTTTTTTTTTCTATAGCGAACATACAGACAGACAGACAGACAGACAGACAGACAGACAAAAATTTTACTGATTGCATTTTTGGCATCAGTATCGATCACTAATCACCCCCTGATAATTATTTTGAAAAAATATTTAATGTACAGAATTGACCTCTCTACAGATTTATTATAAGTATCTAGAATAGATATAGAAGATACCTATAATATTTGTGAATGTATAATATGTATCATGTGGTTGTACTTAAATAAATAAATAAGTCCCTTCATCCAGATTAAACAATAAATCTTCTTACACATATAAAATAACATGTCCTGATTGAACGAGCGAAGCAAATGCGACGAAATTTTGCATAAAGTTTACATTTATGACGTAGGCACTCTAAGAAAGGATTTTTTGATTCGTTGAAGGGGTAAAATCGGAGTTGAAAGTTTCTATGAAACTTTGTTTAATTTTTAAGTTAAAGCCTTGATATTTCCGATTCGGTCTATAATATCAAAATAAAAAATACGCGTTTCAACTTTTTGACATAATTACCAGTTAAAGTGGTAAGTAAAGTAGGGGTTCAAAGTTTGTGTGTCACTTTGCTTCTTAATCATTAATATCTCCGAAAATAGGCCTGTTGCCGTAAAAAATGTAATTAGTCCGTCTTTTAGATTGTTCAAAAAGACACGTATTTTTTCATTTGTAAATTAGACTAAAAATTACAAAGATATAGCCCGTCAAAATTAAGCGTGACGTCAAAGAATGGGAGTTTTTTCGCCACTGAGTGACGTCAAAGACCCCCACTCTTACATTTTGATGGCTTGCATCTTTGTTATTTTTTGTGTAAATGAAGAAAGGAAAAACACGTGTCCAATATATTTTTATAATCTAAAAGACTAAATAAAGTGTAATTATTTTGACCCTGGAAACATCCCTATTGTGAACCGATTCGAAAAAAGCTGTTCTGACGAACTTTTTGTTCGAAAAGGCTTCTTAAGTAGTTGGTCTCATTGTCACTATTTTGAAGTCTGATGCTGTTGATTAGGTGGGACGTGCAATGAAGTTTGAATAAATAAATAAAACCGTCCACAGATACCAGTAAGCACGATATGCAAGAAAGAATGGCCTTGGAAGAAGCCGAAAACGCCAGCGAGGGTGGTCGCGCCTGTCCCCACGCGCCGCCGGGACTCCGCCGCCTCCTCCTTAGGAGCGGCCTCCGTCCGGCGCCTCCTCACCCGGCAGCCCCCCAAAGTCCCCAAACCAGTCGTCAAAAGATTCACTCTCCTCTGCCTGTCTTCCGGACTGTGTGCCACAGCACTTCTTCCGTTCACCGCCTTCGCTGGCGCTGAAGCGGGCGCCTTGCCTCTAGCCGTCATGCACGCGGTAGCCGCTGTCACCGCCCCCTTCTCCCCCCTTATACTCCAGAAGACAGGGGTGCGAGTCGTCATAGCCATCTGTCACATTTGCGTGTTCATTCTCCTGACTGCGCACACGGTGGCCACGCCGCTGTCTGTCCTGCTCCCCCTCTACGGCATCTGCGGAATGACACTGTCCCCTATGTCGTTAGCTCTATCTGTTTCGGCAACAACCTTGGCGCAGGCGGCAGGGGACGAGTGCAGAAGAAAAATCGCGTTAAGGTCAGTGAACATCTGTCAAACAAATAATTATTTACTGTTGCAACGCACTAATGAATCCGGCATACATTTCTAAATCCGGAAACTACGCGGTAATATTTAGTTACGTTATTTATATTTGTTATGCATTAATTAAGTAAATAAATAACCCAAGACATGCCACACAGCGCCGTCTAGCCCCAAACTATGCCGAAGCTTGTAATGTATTGTGGTACTAGACAACTGATAACTTGCATTATACTTTTTTTGTAAAAAAAATAGAATAGAATAGAATAATTTTTATTTGGTACTTAAAAAATATTTGGAAAGTAGGTACAAATAAACACTTAAAACTATCAAAAATGTAGAAAAAAAATACATTTATACATAGAAAACACCCAGATAAATACAAACAGACATGTTCATTTACACAAATGTTTGTACTGTGCCGGGATAGAACCCATGAAACTTTTTTTTCTTAAGCCGGGGAAAATGCTTTTACGCATTCCCACCGTTCGGGGAAACGACGAGGTATGTGGGACTTATGCCGCTCTCAAAAAACGGAAGAGCGGCACTCTGCCTCAGGATGGAAGGAGGCAGGGAATACCCACTAGAAACCACGGCCCCTCCGTCAAGCACCTTTAGAGTGGTGTCACGGGGCCTGGAATGGTCTAAAACTGCCGCATGAACCCACGACCCTTGCTTCAGAAGGCAGAGGTCACTACCAAATGAGCCATCGAATAATTCCTTAAAATGTTGGTTTCATGTTCCAGGAGGGCTTTGCGTGCTCTCAGGGCAGCCCAGGATCTGGGGTTGGTACTGGGCTCACTCATGCTGGGGGGTGCGCTCATGATCTGGCCCGAGGAGATGACTCCGCTGGCTCAGCTCACCCCGGCGCCCACCAACGCCTCCATGCCGAGGTGGCCGCCTTCCGAAGAGTACTTTCTTGAAGATGATTATGAGGTACGGTTTCTTAAGAGTTATTGGCAGTTAAGCCTTTTTTAAGCCAAGCTGGGGTAAACGAGTTCTAGAGTGGAGACCGCGTCTCGGCAAACGTAGTGTAGGACGCCCTCAGGCCAGGTGGAGTGACGATTTGCGCAGGACGGCTGGCAAGTGCTCGATGCGAGAGGCCCGGGACCGATCGAAGTGGCGAGCATTGGGAGAGGCCTATGTCCAGCAGTGGACTGATGTGGGCTGATGATGATGATGATGATGATGAAGCCATTTTTGTATGCGATCTAAGGGACCCATCATCTTTTCGCTCCAAGCCACCCACAGTCCCTCTGTGTAAGTTCTGGCGACCAAATGGTGGCGGTGTAACCATCACGATTAAAGGCGTAGCTAAGCACACAGGCCGAAGACGAGCAGCAGCGTCACCGGAGCGAGAAGCTACGCCCTGCGATCGCCAACCCTCCTGCCCAGCGTGACGATTATGGGTAAAACCTCCAAATGTTCAACCAAAGTGACGAACAAATGAAGAGACATATGTCCAGCAGTGGACTGCAATAGGCTGATGATGATGATGTAAGCCATTTTTGTTTATTAACTGGTGCGTATGAGTACGGCGCCGTATTTTTTTTATAGTAGCTCGACATAATGGCTTCTCTACGCCTGATGGAAAACGAAAGAGAAGCCCCAAGCCCCAAGTCGCTATAACAACAGGCAAATAACTCATGCTGCCCCACCCTATCCTCCACGAGCTCGGGAAACCCTACTCACCGGCAGAAACACGACCCGGAGGTCATTTGGTTGCGGTATTCTATAGATAGGATGGAGGCCCTTCGTCGGACGGGGGCGACTCTATCGAGAGGAGATTCGCTATTCCCTACCTCTCTTAAATGTATGCTTGTGTACTGCTTCGTTGGTCTACGTCAAGGTTTTCTGGAAAGGATTGTGTCACAAAATGTCAGCCCTATGAGTACCTACCCCCATAACTTTTGAAAGACTGCACCAAATGGGACGATTCTTGGTTTTATGGTTAATTTCGAGTTAAAAACAAATCTACCCTGCAGGAAAGAACGTGCGGCGCGGCTGGCTGCCCGAATACCCAGTCGGTGTCAGGGACCTCCCTGAGCGCGGAGGGGCGGCGGTACCTGGTGGCGCTGTGGGCGGCCCTGGCGCTCACTGCCATCGGGGTGGGGGTGTACGGCGCGTCCTCCAGCCCCGCGCCCCCTCCAGACACGCGCGCCACCGTGCGTGACCCCAGGGCCCTGCTCGGCGCCCCCATGGGGCTCTTCATTGGGCTGCAACAGGGATTTATTTATACTTCTTATATTAAGGTCAGTTGCATTTGTTCTCATCATATCCATGATGGATATCATCATCATCATCATCAGCCTATTGCAGTCCACTGCTGGACATAGGCCTCTCCAGTTGTTCGCCGCCTAGGGCAAACTTCTGGAGGATATACCCATAATCGCCACGCTGGGCAGGCGGATTGGCGATGGTAGGGCGTAGCCCGTCATCGGCCTGTGGTATTTAGCTACACCTTCTACCGTGATGGTATTACCGCCACCATTCAGTTTGCCAGAGCCTCGTTTGTTGTTCGTCAGGATGCACCACGGGCAGGTGAGGATGGCTTGGAGCGAAAAGGTGATAGGTCGCTCCCTTACATGCCGTATGGTTTATCATATCCGTGGGGTTTTTTTTAGTGGCTCGACATAATGGCTTCCCTACGCCTGATGGAAAGCGAAAGAGAAGCCCAAGTCGCTGCGACAACGGACAAGTAACTAGTCAGTTCCCTGTCAGTTGCCACCGCCATGCCGGCCCAACCCCAACCCCCCACGAGCTCCGGAAACCCTACTCACCGACAGGAACATGACCCGGAGGTCATTTGGCTGCGGTTTTCTATAGGGTAGAGGTCCTTCCCCGGACGGAAGCAAGGATCAGGGAGTATAGTATCTGTATTTTGTTCCAGTGGTACGGCGTATGCGTGGGCGGCTGGTGGTGCGCCTGGCGCGCGCTGGTGGGCGCCGGCGCGCTACAAGCGCTAGCGGCGGCTACGCTCAGCATGGCGGCTGCGCGCGGGCGACGCGGGGCACTCGCGGCGGGCGGCGCAGCAGCGCACGCGTCGCTGATGCTCGCGCTACTACGCTGGCGGGCCGCGAGGACTGATCTGGCGCTGCCAGCTGTGGCTGCGGCTGCCTGGGGCGCCTGTGCTGCTCTGTGGGACGTGTTACAGGTACATAGTAGACGAGACGGTTACCTAAGAACACTAGCGGCGCTGAATGCTGGGCCGATGAGCAATTAACAGCGCATATGTCGTTGCCGGCGCTTTGGCGTCCCTGATCTGGCAGTGGCTGCCGCCGTCTGGGGCGCCTGCGCTGCTCTGTGGGACGTGTAACAGTTACATGGTAGTCTTACAGCTACTGGTCGAGACGGTCTCCCTAAAATTACCAGCTGCTCTGAATAGGCTGATGAGTAATTAGCTTGCGGCGGCTACCCTCACTATGAGGCGAGTTACAGGTATATAGTGGTCTTACAGGTAGTAGTCGAGACGGTCAACCTAGAGTCACTAGCGGCGCGGGGCACTCGCGACGGGAGTGGCAGCAGCGCACGCGTCGCTGATACTCGCGCTACTGCGCTTGCCAGCCGCGAGAACTGATATGGCTCTGCCGGCCGTCTGCGGCTGCCTGGGGCGCCAGCGCTGCTCTCTGGGATGTGTTACAGGTAAAACAGGTAGAAGGCGGGACGGTTACCCTAGTGTTCCTAGCTACGTTGAATGCTGGGTATCGCTGCCGGCGCGCTGACAGCGGGCGACGTAAGACTTCTACAGCGGAGATGAATGATTAAATGTTCCCTACGTGTATGTTGTACAAATGTATCGCGTTGTCCACAGCTGGGCCTGTGCGTGGGCGGCGCGGGCTGGCGCGGCGCGTGGGCGTGGCTGCTGGGCGCGCGGCACGCCGGGCTCGCGCTGGGCTGCAGCGCGCGCGCCCTGCTGTGTGTGCGCGACCAGCTAGCCGCGCTGGCCGTGGCGCTGCCGGCCGCGCTAGCCGCGCACCAGGCGCTGGACCTGCGCCAGAGGAGAGGTGAGTGGCCACAGAGTGCTGCTGTGTGTGCGCGATCAGCTAGCCGCGCTGGCCGTGGCGCTGCCGGCCGCGCTAGCCGCGCACCAGGCGCTGGACCTGCGCCAGAGGAGAGGTGAGTGGCCATAGAGTGCTGCTGTGTGTGCGCGACCAGCTGGCCGCGCTGGCCGTGGCGCTGCCGGCCGCGCTAGCCGCGCACCAGGCGCTGGACCTGCGCCAGAGGAGAGGTGAGTGGCCATAGAGTGCTGCTGTGTGTGCGCGATCAGCTAGCCGCGCTGGCCGTGGCGCTGCCGGCCGCGCTAGCCGCGCACCAGGCGCTGGACCTGCGCCAGAGGAGAGGTGAGTGGCCACAGAGTGCTGCTGTGTGGGGATGTAAGGGAACCCATCATCTTTTCGCTCCAAGCCACCTTCACCTGCCTGTAGTGCATCTTGCTGAAGAACAAACGACGGTATAACCATCACAATGGAAGGCGTAGCTAAGTACCACAGGGCGATGACGGGCAGCAGCGTCACCGGAGCGAGGAACGCCCGAGAGCCTTCCGCTCCCCCAACAATCCGGTGATGATGACAAGGCCGGCCTGGCCATTATCGTAGTCACTTGGAAAAAAACGACCCGCGATCGCCAACCAGTCCGCCTAGCGTGGCGATGGTAAAAGCCTCCATATTATGCTTGACCAAAGTGGCGAACTACTGGAGAGGCATATGTCCAGAAATGGACTGCAATAGACTGATGACATCCCAATTGTGTTTGGTTGCAGGCGAAGCAGGTCGTCACAGGTCCTAGCGAAGGGCTACGGCGGCGCCCGCCGACGACGCCGCCGTCGAGATGCCCTGCCACGTGCTGAGCTAGCGAGGCCGCGGACCGCTGACAAACGCACGTGATTACTTAACTGGCTCATAAAAGTACGAAGCGACAACTACGGGTCTGTTCACCTTCACTGCGTCCTTACAGATCTTTTGAGAGGTGTAGGGCATAGCGAATCTTTGCTCGTATTGAGCCGCCCGTCCGGGGAAGGACCTCCACCCTATAGAATACTGCAGCCAAATGACCGTCGTTCGTGTTTCTGTCGATAAGTAGGGTCTTTGGAGCTCGTGGGGTAAGTGCTGCATTGGCAGCCGGAGGTGGGATTGGGTCGGCATGGCGGTGGCAACTGACAGGTAACTGACTAGTTACCTATTGTAGTTCGAATCCTTTAAACGGGGCGCGAAGAAGCATCTTATGGGCCGGTATGGCAATGGCAACGGACAGGTGACTATCGGTTACCTGCCCGTTGTCGCAGCGACTTGGTCTTCTCTCTCGCTTTCCATCAGGCGTAGAGTGGCCATTATGCCATGCTAATATAAAAAAGGCCGTTGTCAGCGACCTGGGCTTCTCCTTCACTTTCTATCAGGCATAGGAAAGCCATTTGTCCAGCTACTATAAAAAAAACAAAGTTCTTTGGAATCAGCTACATACCTATGACTTTTTCGACTTGATACATCTTAGGGTCTTTCAAGGGCTAAAGAGTTCATTTACCATCAGGTGACCTTCAGACTCGTTTTGTACCTTTCTGATAATGGCAAGTCAGTAGGAGGATATGCCTTCGTTGCATGACCGTAATGAAACAAAGTTTCGTAATTTTATGAGCACAAATCAATGTTTTATACTAATCTTGGCATGTGACGAATTGTTAATTAAATGGATGTTGTTGTAATTTGTGAATGAATTGTTGCATTTTGCTACGAATCTATCAAACGTCTTCTTATAATCAGATTCTTAAATAAAAATGTACACATATCTATTATTTTTTCACCAGTTACCTAGCTATAGTATGTAAAGTTGTATACAATTTACGAACTAAGAACATTATTTTATCATTTTGATACTCTCTTTCCTATTCCTAAAGTAAGGTTTTATTTAATAAACTCTGTCCCATAATTATGTATCTATCTGTCAAGCTAGATCCATGAACACAGAAATGTATCATTGCTTACACATGATTTTTATGCGATGTGTCTAAACCCAGCAGGATTCTGAGAGTCACAGAGTCTGCGAGATGTAGAGTATAGAGAATTAGACCTGGATATCAACATCATCAGCCCGTATCAGTCCACTGCTGGACATACGTAAGCCTCCCCTAATGTTCGCCACTTTGATTGATTCTGGGCTTCTAGCATCCAGCACTTGCCAGCCGGATAGATATATTCTACTGAATTCTCAGACTAAACATCTACTTTTAGATTGCATCCCGGTGGCCACTTCAGTCATTCTCAATCATACCTCACGCTTCGGCTTTCGTAACATCAAATATCTCATAATCCATACTATCCATATGTAGGAACAGACTTGTCCCTACGAAAAGTGGAAGTACTTCCGCCGAGCTAGGTGATCGTGCTCGGGGACCGCGGTCCGATGGACTATCTTGGTTTTTCGTATATATAGCGAGTCGTGATGAAAACTTCGTTTGCGCGTTGTAGGATTCAGTACAATTTTTCCATTTTATTCCGCCATCTGTTGTTAGCTGGCGGAACTTGCATATTGTAGCGACGTGGAGGTTGTTGTAGCGGTGTGGAGATAGGTGTCGCTACACATACTTTTATCAATAACTTCTACTTATGCTGTGGTATTTACCTACGTCTTCAATTGTGATAGTTATACCGCCACCAGTCGGTTGCCAGCGCCTCGTTTGTTATTCGGCAGGATGCACCAAGGGCAGGTGAGGTTGGCGTGGAGAGAAAAGATGATAGGGCGCACCCTTACATCCCTACTATATGGATTTAGAGTAGAACCTTCTCATCTCTAGACTCCGCGTCGTAGAAGACGACTAGGGAATATCAAGAAACGGGCAGGAACTTTTACCTGGATACAAATAAAACCCGCCTGCCAGGGGTGGTATCAAATGCCTATGTACAGCAGAGGATGTTCACAGGCTGATGACGATGGTCACTTGTTTTGTTCTAGCTTGATACATTTCTATGTCCATGAAAAAGAAATTGGACTTAATATTGTGAGAAATTAATTTATGAGTTACCTTTTAGCTACACACAGCACGTAAGTACCTAACTATTTTTGTTTTTAAAAGAAGATAGAAGAAGAAGCTAAAAAGATCTTTAAAAATGTATTACTTACAATGTTAAGTCCAATGAATTTGTATTTAAAAGTTTACATAATGAAAACTCACGACAACCTACTATAAACATTGTTATAATAAGTATATTTCACACTGAACTGTTAGAATTAGGTCATCTAGATACGTACTTTAATACGTTTTATTAATTAAGGTTTAATTATTAAGGAACTTCTTGTACTAAGTTATGAAATTAAACACATTTAATTTATAACAAAACAATGTCGAGAACAAAGAAATAAAATAATACACAACTTTTGCAATGGAATGATTATTGGGAGTATTTATTACTTAACTGTTGTAATGGATACTCTCCTGGTTAAATCTGTGTCACAGCAGCCGATCTCTTAGGCTTGATTTCGTCCTACAATGACGTTGGTCGAAAGTACCAGTTGCCAGTGTATTGGTACGTTCGACTGACGTCGGTCGAAAGTACCAGTTGCCAGTGTATATTGGTACGATCGACTGACGTCGGTCGAGTATCCCCATATATTTATAGTATACTAGCGACCCGCCCCGGCTTCGGGTGCAATACTTTAAGCACATATTATACACATAAACGTACCTCTTGAATCCTTCTATCTATTAAAAAAACCACATCAAAATCCGTTGCGTAGTTTTAAAGATATAAGCATACACAGGGACAGACAGAAAACAAAAATAATATTGTTATATACTAAGTATGTAGTGATACTACTTAGGCTTTGTCCGCTTAATTATAACCTACGTGTTAATCTGACGTTGAACTTCAATACTGCTAGGTTTGGTTTAAATCCGCTTAGCAGTTTTTAGCAAACATCCATACATACATAGGTACCTACATCCAAACAAACTTTCACAGTTAGGTATTAAATATTGGAACTGTCAACCAAATTGACGTCAATCGAACGTACCAAGATACACTATATTGGTACGCTCGAACGACGTCGTAACCGACGCCGCAGATAATATGTACGGCGATGCAGTGCGGTGCTTCAAAGAACTAAGTAGTTCATATTCATACGCTCGACCGATGTAAGCGTAAGAGGAAATCAGGCCTAAGGTGACTAACCAAGTAGGTACGCAGGTTGGCTTGTGTTTGAATAATGGATGTATGAACTTACAGAGGATATAGAGGCACAGTTCAGAGGAGAGCGATGACTTTGAAGCCAGTTTAAGTAATTTTGAATCAAATCAAAACACTGGTGCTAATACGTAAATTCCTACATCTGTCGCCATTTATTTCAATCCTACTTTTGTTTTTTTTTTTTCATAAATAGTTGAATGGGTAGCGCTTGACCCCAACCCGCCTGATGTTAAGCGACGTTAGAGCCTAAGATAAAGCACGCTTACGTAACAAAAACCATCTTCTTCAACAACCTCCCTTCACCCGAGGGTGGTATATAATTTTCGAGGTTTGTGAAGACTCGTCTTCACCAACCTCGAAACTACCTACCTACTCGTATATCGGGAAGCACTGACTCTGGCAAAATTGACAACTAACCAAAATCGTTCATTAACGGCTGCAAAACATTTTTTCTATTGTAACTAATTTCCTGACAGCTAAAGACCAGGCGCGCACTAAGTATACTGTACCGTGTGCCGTCAAGTGCGCGCAATACAATTAACTGTTTGGCACAGTATTACAGTGCGACATTGGGTTATTCCCAGTCGCCCCCACCGGCATACATTATGCCGCTGCTCTTTTCTGCCGCGCGGCGAAAAACTCGTAGTGCGCTCCTGGCCAAAGGATTAAACGTAAGTTGTTGGAACACGAAATGAATGTGTAGTTAGGTACAAGATATAAGTATCTGCGGTGTGATTAATGTAATAAATTCTTGTTGACTGAACTTGCTTTTTATTTAAAGTGTAGACACGATTTCCTCTCTCTCCCTTTCGCCCAAACCACCCTCACCTGCCGGTGGAGCAGCCTGCTAATAAACAAACGAGGCTCTGGCGATGAACCGATGGCGGTATAACCAGCACGATTGAAGGCGTAGCTAAATACCACACAGGCCAATGACAGCGTCACCGGAGCGAGGAGCTATGCCCTACGATCGCTGGACCAGTTGTGGGGGCAACTGGGAATAGAGGGTCAGGCGCTCTAGCGATCGTAGTTTCAGGTTTGGAGCTCCTTTCTCCGGTGACGCTGTCATCGGTCTGTGTGGTATTTAGCTACGCCTTCGATCGTGGAGATTGTGGGTAAAGCCTCCAGGTTTATGCTTAAATTGTGAATAGCTGGAGAAGCCTATGTCCAGAAGAGTGGACTGCGGTAGACTGGTGATGACTTAGTTTCCAGCCTAGCCTGTGGCCCTACAATAAGGCTAAGTATATGATGAGACGCAGACGACGCAGGCTCATGTTCATCTCAGCATACGCTTATCCTAACAATCGAACGAACAAATAAACTATAGGTAGTTCGATGGACGGATTGTGTAGTTTCGTACCATAAATCTTCGAAATTCACGAAGATCGACGATGATGTATGTCCCTGAGATCATCCTGTGTTCTTTATGTCCGTTTTATGGCAAAAATCTTGCAATACAATCATCGACCAATAGTTTTTTGTTCATTCGATCGTCTTGGCACAGTCCCAGATGTTAATAATAGGTGTAGGGTCAAACATAAATAAAATCCGCAATCAACATTAACATTTATTCAATTTTCATATTACCTAAAACTATTCTAAGCCCTGATTCGTCGTCGACTTCTTCTTGCTTGCGAGATAATTACAAAATACGTACGTAGTAGTTACATAATCGACATTAACGTTTCGCATAAATTAGTCATTTAATTTTACATTCACAAATGCGTTCGGAAATATCTCCCTCGGAAATGATAGGGGTAACATTCGCGATCGGTCATTCAAATATCTAATTGAATTGTCAAAGTTTTGGACAGCCTAAGAGATCTTATAAAAGTTTTCGATGTGAAGTATCAAATTTGAATAAGCGGCCGAGAATGTTTCCGCTTGGCAGAGCTATTAAAAAACGCGTTCGTAAAAGTATATCTCGGAAACTTCTACGTTCGTTAAAATTTGACATTAACTAACGAACGTAGAAGTTTTAATAAGACAAAATGTATGAGTACAACTAATGTCAATTTTGAATGATCTTGCTTCAAAGTTTCCGAATCCGTGTAGAAACGGGCATTGTGATAGCTCTGTATCTTCCGTTTCCAAGAGAGATCATTCCGCACGCATTTCTCTGATATTATTATTTATATCATATTGATTTAGTCATCAATTTATGTGTTAGGTACCCTCGTATGTTAATTAGTAACATAATCACAGTGGGTGGCAAGTCGGAAAATTGCCATGGGCCTCAACTGTTAGGGCCCCAGACAGAAGAGAATCTCAAGTTCCAACATTACCTAACTTATTATAACACATTATATAAAAAAAATGAGAATTTACCACGAGCATCTAATGGTATAGTGACAATGCGGGGAGATGACAAACACCACGACGACCACAGAAATGTATCAAAGATAGAACAGCCACTGAACGCAATCTGTTGAAAGTCGTCAAACTCGGAAGCTGATACGCTGTGATTGTTTGAAATTAAGTCGTAATCGCTGTTCTATCCTTAAAATATTTCTGTGAACTCTCCCATATTTTATCGTAAATTTAATTCCATGCTTAATGTCAGCGTCTGTACAATTCACCATAAAGTTCGTTCAGAAATAACTGACTCATATGTGCACAAATTCGTGCTTTCCAACACCAGAGTGAGTTGTGATGTACTTTGGTATGACTATTGAACAATTTCTACAGCAAAACAAACAATCAATTTAATATAACAAAGGTACTTAATATAAATTTCTAATTTAGACTGCAAAAGATCACAGTAGGTACTGCTTGCGGTCGTAACCGCAAATGACAGAGGCGGACGCTGAAATTAGAAATCGCAAATGTGGTTGTAATCTACAATTTGCAGTCAAATTTGAAATTGTACTAAAACTGGTGCATTCCATTAGGGTGTCACCAGACCAATCTCGATCTATCTTCGACCGATGCAAGAATCAATTGGTCGACGTCGATCGATCGTAATCAGTAGGTATGGAAAAAAACTATCGAAGTCGACCAATTGATTCTTCCATCGAACGATGTCATCATCGATCGATGATCGATCGATCGATTGATCTGACAACAGGGACAGTTCACTATAGTTCAACACATACGTTTAAAAAAATATGTATTACAGCAGCAAGCAAGTCTAAGGACTAAGAAGGAGGGCGTAATTATGATTGTAATGCGGATCCATATACGTACATTAACATACAACGATAGATATTATTATTGTCTGATATAATTTTCGTCAACTATGCGATAGAATCGTCAATGTCATCAGTGTAAAGTTAAGTAGCAAATGTAACTACAACACTACAAATTACGTCATCGTTATTAAAAAAAATTAAAGAAGGTATTTTAATCACTAATACATCAGTTGTGTCGTTCAGCCATTGAAATTTTAATTCGATCGTGCACATAACGTGTTAGGATGCCGATCCATTCGATCGATCGACGGAAGAATAAATTGGTTGGTGGTCGATCGTTAATTTTATCGTACTGATTACTATCGATCGACGTCCACCAATTGAGTTTTCCATCGATCGACTCGCTTACGCAGACTTCGGTAGCGGCGTTATATTATTTTAATATCAGTCACATGACATCGACTGCCCTTCGTGATCGACCGCAATGCACAAAAGTCTACCTTAATTTCCAAGCAAGCAACGTGTAAACAACACGATATGTACACTTGTACGAAACTACTAAGCACTTAATAATAAACAAAACACTTCATATATGTAACAATATTACAATAAACGTTGAGAAAACAATACCGTACTCATTTATCTATACTTACTCCTGAATTTACCTTCTACAAACAACTAGTAAATTTATGTAATTACTTAAGATTACTTTGTTCGTATTACTATATTCAATGCAAGCAAATTTATGTTGCAATTACGAATCCAACAGTCTATACTCAACCTTCAAATAAAGGCAAATTATTGTATTATGTACAATGCTTAGAATTTCCAGATAAAAAGATAGTGCGTCACAGAAGTATTTATTATACTTAGTAACATAAGTAACATTCGATTTTATAAACGTAGTAATTTTCTCTTTGAATTAATTAAGCAAATGCCTAACTAACAAAAAAATAAAATAAAAATGGGATAAAAACAAATAGGAGTAAAATAAAAGAAACATATCAAAACGAGCCTTGTCTTTATTAAAAGTCTATTCGTAAAATATTCTAAAAATAGCATCACATAATAATAATTAATTAGCGAAGATAATGAAAACTATAAATCGCTTATAAATTAAATTAAAACAAGAAATAATAACATTGTTCTAAAATAAAATACAAATTGGAACTAAGAAGATTCACGTGATATTTGCAATTCTTTACTATCAAGCTTATAGATAATATTGGAAGCTATCAAATATGCTTTCATACATCCCATCGGAAGCTTATTCTTGCCTCAATAGTTTTAAGGTTATTTTATAGAAAATAACCTATGAAAGAATCAGATCTAGAATGAGCAAATATTGCTCACAACAACACAGTACATAGGTAGACTAAGGGTGATACCGACCGATCGACTGATCCTCGATCAATAGCATCGATCTAATTTGATCGACGTAGCTGAAAATTAATTTATTGGCGAGGTAGCTCTGATCGATCGACGGTTACCGTTACAGAAACGCCGATTAACTAATCGATCGATGACCTCGATCGATTAGATCGAAATTGACCAAATGGTGTGTTGGTGCATTGTTGTAAATCGATCGATGTCGACTAATCCTTTCTACCATAGATCGACAGTCGATCGATCAGTTGGTAGAAACTATAGATCGACGGCGACCTATTTCTTTTATCATCGATCGACGCTATCTATCGGAGAACATCATTATTTGGTCAGATTACACCCTAAGGCTTAGCGTATGTTGAGACGCAGGCAGCGCAGTTTCACGCAGGGAAGAGCAGATTTTGTAAAACACAGAAAATTCGAGACTTAATTACGCTGTGGTCTCTCCAGTTATGTGTCTGCCTCAACTGTCCTGGACCATGCTATACTGTGCTGCGTCTCAGCTTACGCTTACCCTAAGCCCCTTGGTATACAACGCTACACAAAAATCTTCCATACCTAACAATTCTAGTCTCTAAGCGACTACCTACATATGAATTCAAATGTCCGCGACGTGTATGTGTGTACGAACCACTATGAAATTTATATTGCAGTAGTCACTTTGAGACTTAAAGGGCTTAGGCGTTGTTAGAGGTAAACAAAAATTTATAAAACACTTTTGTATGCGAGTGTTTCAACACCAAAATTCCTTTGTGTTTGCAATTCAACGATATCGTCCAACTTCCAACAAAATCTAATATCCAACGAAATTCAATTTAATATCCAATTGAACATTTACGCTTGAAATTGAATATCAAATTGAACAGCTTTCCTATGCAAGTCGAATATTCATACAGAGTTCAAGTGTTTGAAAAAACCAATTGATATAACATCATTACTCTTTTGACTCAAATCACAGTCGGATCACAGTCGTTCGAACAGCTAGCGCAAAACCAATGGTGCATTCGGTTCTTAAACCAATGTAATAAGGTTGATTTTGAATGCTACTGGATCGTCGATTTATTAACCATAGCTAGTTATGTAAATACAGCACCATCTAGCCCCAAATTAAGGCGAAGCTTGTACTATGGGTACTAGACAATTGATAAACTTAGTTACACAAAGCAAACACCCAGACCAACAAAAACAATGATGTTCATGCGGGGATGAAACCCACGACCCTTGGTTCAGAAGGCAGGAACCACCAAATGAGCCACATGTTACCAATATGTTGACAAATTTAAAGGATCTTACACAACGGTTATCACGCGTTGTCCTATATCTTGTCTGTAACAATTTACAGGTTACTGTATTGAAGAGATCTATGTGGACTGCGAAGGACTGATGATGATGATACTGTTATGTATAACCAAGACCATGTTTATTCTTGACAATTACAAACCAAAGAGTAACAACACATTTCAAACTCAAACTCTGTACAGAACATAACTCGAGGTATCTCAAAATGGCATAGTAACAATTAATACACCTAATTAAAGTAGGAACTGACCACAAACATATCACGACGGTCGTATGTGGAGTTGTGACATTCAAGTCGAGTGGATTCCTAGTCAATAAAACAGTTTTCTGGAAAAACCGATTTGACGTAACGAAATCTCGACTAGAAGTAGATGAGATTTTTGTACAACCTATATTTTGTTTTATTAATCAGGATTATGCAATGAAATTCATTGTTAGGAAAGTACCAAACTCAGAAGTCAACCAAAAAAGTGACACCGAGTTTCGACCCTTTGTTTAACAGCTAATATCTGTTACGATTTACACAAAATTTGTTAATTTGCTAGTGATAAAACATAATCCAGATCACTTAGTAATTGTATAAAAAAATGCACTCCGAATTTGTATTTATTACGGCGATACAAATACCAAATTGGTTAACGAGACATTGCAAAAACATTGTATAAGGTCCTAGATACACCACCAAAAAGTGTGTACAATGACATAAAAATGTTTCATTAACCAATTCGGCTTTCTTAAGCCAAATTCATATAAAATAATTGCATTTTTAAACAAATGCACAATGATGAAAATTAGCGTGGATAAAATAAAACATATAATTTCACAATTCTTTAACAGATGAGATTCTTTATGACAAGGATTAATTTTATATGTCTTTGACCAAATTACAGGAAAATGCATATATAACAGTTCATCTCATAATACATTCGCATTTTTTCTACGTCATAAGTCTGTAAATTATCTTCCCAAACTTCATCTAATCCGGCAGATATCTGCCATTTATTTTGACAATAACAAACTGCTACTTACTTACAATTTTCTCTCTAAATCTTTACCAACAATTCAATTACACGCGTCTTCTATAAAAGTCCTTCTAAAACTCTATATCATTACTTTATTGTCTAAAGAAATCTCCGAGTGAAACGATTTTTAAATACTGCAATTTGGGCTAAGTAACAGGAATAAAATGTACATCGAAGTACAAAAAAACGACTTAGAAAGGCGGCTAGAACATTAACGCTCAAAAAAAAGCATTTGTCGCCATAGTTCCGGCCACCTTGAACATAATATACACGATTTTAACGATATATTTCCTTCATTAGTAACCGTTAAACATAATGGAAACACAAAAGTAACAATCCCATACTAAATAAAATTCCCACAGAATGTATTTTGTAAGTCTAACTTAAACAAACATTATAGAAATTGACATTTGTATATAAGTATATTATGTATATTGTATAGGTTTCTTACTCATGTGACCGAAGGTTGTATATAAACTAGAGTTATACATAATGTTCAACCCTGTTCTAAACGATTATCAAATGATTTGTAAATGGACGTAAACGTAGAAACACAATGACTATTCATTTAAATTTAACATCAAATGTAATTTGCGACCTATGTTTAACACTACACAAATAAGCGTTGATTAAATCATAATTTTATATTTATATTTAATAAACAATACTGAATGCAGCGTTTGACAGATCTACCACTGTTTAACGGACGCATCTTGCATCCCTTTCTCACGCATGTAAATGTCAGTAACTTACTATGGCGTCTCTTTCTAAACTATTGTTGCCTTAAATCTGATTAACTATTGTAACAAATTGTGACGATTACTCAATAAAATAACAATGACAAAGAACATACAAATAAATTAGAAATTTCATCAATCTTTATTGCCGAGAAACACAATTCAAAAACAAAATATCAGTACCTACGAGCAAGTATTGAAAGAAATAAATTACTATTACCTATTAAAAATAAATAGGAACAAGTCTTAGTGAAATTACTTCCGACATTTTACATAACGAATCACTTAAGAGTCTTTATGTGTAGGTAATTTATTTAATACTGGCAAGCTTATCAACCATATTGTTACCACTTACTAAATTGCAGATGATGTTACGAAGGTCGAACCGTTTAAGAGGGAGTCGAAACGCAATTTTAACGTGTTTAATGAATTAAAAATTACTATTATGTATTAAACTTCTGGAAAGATCCTTTTGAAACATGCTGACCAAATTTTCCAAGGCAATGACGTGTAGCCAGAATATTGTGTAAGATAATATTTAGTTTGGGATCAATATTTTTTAATCCCATTAAATGCGTTGCTCAGGGCGTCTGAATGGTCTTTAATTCGACTCTGAAAGTGGTAATAATAATCTATATTGAGTGTCCTTATAATTTCGCGTCAGAATCCGTGTGGTTTCCTAATTTAGAATAGGACCAGCCCATCATCCCACGGGTGTCATTGAAGACGACTAAGGGAATATCAGAACACGGGCAGCATCATTTGACTGGGTACAGATGAAATCTACTGCAGTCACAAAACCGCCTACCAAGCCTGTCAATTAAGGCAAATATGACGATTGTCATATGGCCTCTATCTAGCAGTGAACGGTTACAG
The DNA here is from genome assembly GCA_031163375.1 of Conogethes punctiferalis. Lineage (NCBI taxonomy): Eukaryota > Metazoa > Arthropoda > Insecta > Lepidoptera > Crambidae > Conogethes > Conogethes punctiferalis. Next base: position 1,912,855 of record CM062097.1, on the reverse strand, counting down.
GCTGATGATGATAATAGTTTCACGTGTACTCATTTTAACGAGGACAAATCTTTGAAATGGCGTTTTATAACTCCGTCTTAATACAGTTCGACCCTTACTTTAATAAATCCATTTATCTTTGTGGAGAATTTGAAGGGTTCTTTCTAAGATATGACAGCTCACTATGCTTGATGTTCAACCGAGCGTCATTATCATCGTATAATGAAACTTGTTAAAAGCACTTGATAGCGTATTCGGAACTTATCTGCCAGTTAGTATGTGTTTGTAAGTAAATAACTCTAATATCGCGGTATATGGTAACTCTACTGGCTACTTTTTAAATAGTGGCACGGCATAGCGGCGTCCCCTCTCCCAGTAGAAAGCTAAAGAGAAGCCCAAGTCTCTACGGCAACCGACAAGTAACTAAATCAATCGCTTGGCAGTTACAACCGACAAAGCCCTATGTGCCTATACGACTGTTCCCGAAACGCGCCTAAAGTCACATCACAGATGTTACGCCGAGACTACGCGCTCTTCACTCTTAACCAGGCAATTCCAAGATTAATTTCAACCCTATTTCATTGTAATAAAGTTTAATTGCAACAGCTCCTATCATTCTCAAAACGTATCCAAACCCAACACTAAGATAAATAAATTACATAACAATTTAGGTCGCTTTTGCTATAATTGCCGCATTCTAAACGCGCAGAGCAACACCGTTAGGCTGGTTAAACTGAGGCCGAGACGGAGACGAATTATGCATCAATATCATGGCTTGGAACCCAAGAAACGTGTGATGGATGAAGGCTACACGTGTTAATTACTCACTGACACCGAGTGGGGAGGTGATGAGATCACACACGACCAAAGCAGACCTCCGTGGGCTAATCTGACCAGGGTACAATTGTCTTTTCTGACCATAGGGTACAATAGGCTACAAGTGTGTAACCCACCCAGTGGAAAGGTGATAAGATCGCACACGCCCAACAGCTGCCCGATACAGACCACCTTAGGCTAATCAGACCATAGGGTACAAGTGTCTGTTCTGACCACAGGCTATAGGGAACGTGCACATCGATAGTGCTGCCTACTGGTGTCATAAATTTGAATGTTTTACCCTAGTTTACACTACGTAGTGCTGCCACCTATAGTTTGTGCACGGTCCCCGATAGGTAACGTGCACATCGATGGTGCTGCCAACTGGTGTCATAAATTTGAATGTTTACCCTAGTTTACACTACGTAGTGCTGCCATCTATAGTTTGTGCACGGTCCCTATTAGAGTCGGTTCTAATCGTAGGGTACAAATGTAAATTACCATAGAGTATTAATTTCGGCTCTAACCATACAGTGCACAAGTATCTTTGACTCACAGAGGAAGGTGATCTGACTACATATTATGCTCAGCAGTTGCCCAAATCAGATCACCTTTGGCTAATCCGACCATAGGGTGCAATTGTCTGTTCTGACTTAAAGCTGGAGTCGGTTCTCCACCATCTAACAATGCAGCCGGACGCATATTGCACCCCTTTCGCACGAATGTAAAGTTCTGACCATAGGGTACAAATGTCCGGTATGACCTTAAGGTACCATTGAAAAAGATGTGGATTCCAAGCCTGAATTCCAAGAATCTGGCACAGTTCGTCTCCGCTCCACAGCCTAAACCTTCAACAAGCCACTACCGAATAAACAATTTCGAGACGCCATTACAATCACTAGATGACCAGCACACAACGAATTGACTCGCGGCAAATTGGACTCTAAACACAGCGCATTAAAGTCCTACACCGGTGTGTACTTGCCTTCGGGTTTGTAGAACATCTGGCCGGTGAACACTCGACGGAATATTTCCTTGAGTAGGAGGCCTTTCTCCTTCTTGATCTTTTGTAGGAAGCCGCGGTTCTCGTTGGCCCTCCGCGAGAGGTAGGGCAGTACCTCGACCACTGGGCCGTATGGTACGTATTTGTAGGCCGAGTAGCCCGCTTGTCCTGAAAACAAAATAATGGACATATAGATATGTAATAATGTAATAATGATTATAAAGCACGGTATATTTGAAGATCCGTCCGTCCTTATCCGTCACACTTTCTTTCCTGCCCATAATCCTTCCTACTAATATTATAAACGCGAAAGTTTGTTTGGATAGATGGATGGATGTTTGTTCCACTTTCAGGCAAAAACTACTGAACGGATTACAATGAAACTTTACAATATAGTTTGTACATCAGATTAACACATAGACTATGTTTTATACGAATATCACGCGGGCAGAGCCGCGGGCAGCAGCTAGTTAATTATAAATATAAATGAATGTATCTAATGTTTTTTCCATACCCTAACATGGTCTATGTTCTATCTATACTAGTTACAAGTTGTTTAATTATGTACGAATGGGGTTCCAAATTATTGGTATAGGGCGCAGGACAAGGAAAATAAAAAGCATGTTAGTTTTAGATGAGACCGTTTGTATTGATGTAAACCAAGTTATTGACAAATCAATGACAGATAGATTAAAAGAATAAACGATTTAGGAAGAAGGTAGAACTGGATTTTTGTAATATTCCAACAGCCCCCCTCAAAAATTCAATCGTTCACACACGTATGATTATACAATTTAAAAGTATTTATAATATAATTTAAAAATAATCATTTTTAATATAATCATTCTAAAAGCTACATACTACCTTTTTTTTTTTTTTTTTTTTTTTTTTTTTTTTTTTTTTTTTTTTTTTTTTTTTTTTTTTTTTAAATGTCTGCTTGTTTCTTCATCTCCTGTGGGATTTATGTTGTTGCATGATACTATTGTTTTATTTGTTATTTTATAATCTTTTAATTGTATAATTATTAATTGTAGGTATATGTCGTATTATTTTATCTATAAAATAAAAATTGGATGTTCGATAAATATTGCACCCATAACTTTCGAACGACTGTACCAAACTGGATAATTATTGGTTTTACTATTATGTATTGTTAATAAACATAGTCACACTACGTATGCCGGGTCAGGGCGATACTAAGCCTTATATTATATACATTTCTATTTTATATTTATAATTTATCTACCTAGTTTACGTAGTTGTTATTTACTTTATACAAATTATGATTTTCCTTAGGGTATATTGAAAATACATAAATATTTTGGCTCTTTTGGCTCAAAAACGTATTTCGTACGTATTTTTCTTAAAATTAAATACCTATACATTTTAGGGACAACAATCAACACAAGGGAAATTATGTGTCCCCATTTTCCTATAGGTATGCTGTGTCTCTTTGCACAGACACACCGCACACAAAAACTGCATATAGCTAGGTTGGCTGGTAGCTTCTGGCATTAAGTTTGCCATTTTGTGAATAAACTTACAACCTTTCCTTCAGTCGGTTGGTGGTTTATTTATTTACTTGCTTGTTGCATGGTTATACATAGATGTAATTTAGATAGTACATTGTACACATACACATGACGCCTCGTAGGGGCACCGCAAGATGATATTGTAAGCGGTCCAAACTTTTTAAACCATTATAATTTAATACATAGCATAATAAAACTGGGAATAAGTTTGTCATAATTTTTCATACATACGTCTTGTCTGATGATTCATTAATTACGTTACTTCGTTTATTTGTCTATCAACTCCACCGAATTATCTGGCTTGTTGATTTTTGCAAGTATTTTCATTATCGCTTATCAGCTCCACAGATTTGTCTGGTTTGCTGATTTCTTTGGGAGTTCCCTGTCGCCTATCAACCCTACCGTTTCATTCGGCTTGCTGATTTTGGCGAGTCTAGCGGGTCCCTTTATCTATCAACTCTACCGACTTGTAATAGTTCAGTTTGTTGATTTTGGTGGAAATTTCATCACCGCGATGTATTGTCCTAGATTCCTCAAAATTTGACTTGTTAGATGACACATCTCTAGCCATAATCAATTGGCTTGTTTGGTGCTTAAATAATTAAATACCGTAAAACGGGGTCAATAGACACAGTTTTGAACTTTGACTTTATTTTTAAGGATATTTTTATTAGTTCGAACAACAAGTATTGTGCTTATGTTACGTCTCTTAGACGTTTTAATGATTTATAGCCATCTAAATGGCAATTTATTCCCTAATTACTGCTCTAAATGCAAAAATGTGTGGCGTTTCTATTGATCCGCAAATGGGTTCAATAGAAACGGCATATGGGGTGAATAGAAAAAAATGGTAGGGATGACACTTTCCCAAAATAGTTAAAAGTCCACATCACGATTAAGCAGTAGTAACAGCCCTATCGGGTTGGCAGATAATTATGGCAGTTTGTATATGAGAAAAGCAACTTAAGAACCTACATTACATTAATATAATATCTAAATCCTCTATATATCGTACAAAAAAACATATTTCAATATGTAGCAGCCCTAGCACATATCTTTCTATTCACCTCTTTCTCGTTTCTATTGAACCCGTTCTCGTGTCTATTGAACCCATACTACGTATCTAATAACCCCATACTACGTATCTATTCGCCCCTTCCCCGTATCTATTAACCTCATTTCAAAATAGAAAGCATACATGTTTACAATTTTACAAATATTTTGAAATTTGCATCACTTCTTCTTCTTGTCGTATCGATAGCAAAAAATTTATTCACACTTTCCGAGACCAAAACTTCGCCACACGGACAGCGCTATCAGTAGCAAGCAAAAGGTCCTCTCGCGTACAACTGTCCGGGCAGGCAGGGCAGTTCAAGAGATGAGTCATGGTCTGTGGGACCGCGCCGCACTCGCACCGATTTTTATTTGCGTCTATATACCCCCATTTGCATAAGGCGTCCTTACAGCGGCCAACCTGGACCCGAAGTCTATTCAAAGCCTTCCAGGTTGACCACGTCAAGCTTTCTCCCGGAGGAAGCATCACTAACGCACTTACTTTAGCATTAATTTGGTTCTGAAGAAACTAAAGAAGATATATAACAAGATATGTTGGCACAAAACACTTATTTTCACAATAAAAACTAATAAGTTTTCAGGACTTCATTTTACGCGCTTTCGAGGAGCTCACTTCAAAACCTTTTTTTAATATGTTGGCCAAACCTAATGTCAAATCAGTGTTACTATTTCAATAAAAAATATACTGCAGTTTTCTAAAAACACAAATTAGTAATATTTTTTCTTTGAAAAATGTTGGCTACATTAAGTAGAAAAACTTTTTTGATTTTGTTTCTATTCACCCCTGCGTTTCTATTGACCCCGGTTTACGGTAACTAAAATTGATTGATTGCCTTTGGTATTTCTAGTTTTATTCTGAGCACTTTTATTAACCAGCGCTTATATCTATCTCGCTTATTATTCATTTATCAGATTATGGCGTATGTATGTATGTTAATATCTTCACCTCAAAACTATTTGTCAATTTCGCACTTGACCTTATTTTGTTAGGGTATATTATAGAGCACTGTTAATTAATAAATTTATGCCTTTGCCTGTACCATAATCTTTGAACACATTTGACAGATACTTGGTGCAATTTTCATAATATATTATATTCCAATGGAAAGATAGTTATTAAATATTTTAACACTTCAGATTTCGAGTACAGCAAATAGTATATAGAGAGTATAATCGTAAATAAAGTTTAGAAAAATAATTCTTATTGCTGTGTGAGTTATAAATATAACTTTCCTACATAAACAAATATAACTTTTGTAAAATTTTATAGGTATGACTTTTATAAATATAACTTTATAATAGAAGCTACCACCATGCCTGCTTATTGCATCAGGTATGACACCTGTGGCGAATAGAAAAACAACTTTCTATTGTACCTGAGCTTCTAGCTCAGTAATAACATAAATTTTACCTCGTTACCATTTTTGTATAGATGCTTCATATTAGCGATGCTTCATATTTAGCGATACAAGTATTTTATCGACTTGTTGTGAATAAATGATGAAAATCTGCTTCGAGTTAACAATAAAGATCCTCAGCTCTCGAATCTAAAAGAAGAGTTATTTCATTAGTAGTGTCATTACATTCGGATAATTTAAGTACGTTGTTCAAAACATAAAAAGAAAACGAAACTGCCCTCGTTTTTGTTTTGAAGCTCATGCGCTACAACGAGTGCGCTGCTGCTGCATGGCGGAGTCGCTATGTGTCTGTGATTTCTTGTATCAACAACAATCTCAATAGACAATCTCATTTGAAAAAAAAGGTGTCGCCGTCCAAAATAAAAACGTAATACATTCCAGACAACATTTGTGTTTAATTCCATGGTAGTTTATTGCTTTCGTTCTGATTATGATTGTTCAATTTCTATTTGTAAAAGTAGAAACATCCTCGTACGTCGAATTTTAAATCATAAGTTACTTCTTATTATGGTTAAGATCACATCTTGTGAATATTTCTTTGGCAATATGGAGTACAGTGATCCTCGTCTAAGGCAGTAATTACTCCGTCATAGGTATTTGGTAGAGTAAGAAAATAAGTGGGAAATCTTGTCCTTTTCTTTAATTTTAGCGCCCGTGGATATCAATTATTATAATAATTAGGGTATAAAAATTTGTGAATTCAATAATTGTTTACGTAATGCCAATTACGTATCCAAGCTCCGTCTTTCATAAATTTTATTGTCAAAAATGGCTTCTGCAATGTCACTGTCTTGAGCGAAATTCAAAAATGCGTCTCACAAAATTTCGATTATGGTACCTTTAGCTACGGGATTTTTCTTTGTCCATGCAGCGTTGCGTTCGTCGGGTACAGCGGATGATACTTAAAGTGACTTCATGCGAAATTTCTATGTCTTGGGACGTTCGTCATTTGAACGTTGAAAATTAAATCACCCACTAATTTTTCACTTTGTGATATCCAAAAATTTTATTATCGTTACGAGCTATTTACTTACAATGTCTGGGCCCATAACCTATTGGTATAGGGCGCAGGACAAGGAAAATAAAAAGCATGTTAGTTTTAGATGAGACCGTTTGTATTGATGTAAACCAAGTTATTGACAAATCAATGACAGATAGATTAAAAGAATAAACGATTTAGGAAGAAGGTAGAACTGGATTTTTGTAATATTCCAACACAAATAAACGAATATGAATATGAAAAAGTACATAGCAGGGCATAGTGGCTACCCTCACCACATTGTAAAATTTGTAGCAAAACCTAGCCCATCAAAGTTAATTATGCATTTCAAAGTGTAAAATTAAGCTGAACATAGTCTTTTAATCTGGAAGTTTTTGGGTGAGTCCATTTATGTGTACCTACTAATGTAGATTCTGACTCTAGGCAACAAGCGTCAGGTTTAGCCGTAGGCTACAAGTGTCCGTTCTGACCATAGGGTACAAGTGTCCATCATGACCATGGGGTACAAGAGTCTGTTACGACCGTAGGGTACCTACAAGTGTCCGTCATGACCATAGGGTACAAGTGGCTGTCATGACCATATGGTAGAAGTGTCTGTCATGACAATAGGGTACAAGTGTCTATCATAAGTCATAACCATCGTCTATCAGAATCATACAAGTGTCCGTCGTCACCATAGGGTACAAGAGTCCGTTACGACCGTAGGGTATAAGTGTCCGTCGTCACCATAGGATACAAGTGTCCGTCATGACCATAGGGTACAAGTATCTGTTCTGACCATAGGATATAACTGTCCGTCATGACCATAGGATACAAGTGACCGTCTTGACCGTAGGGTACAAGTGTCCGTCGTGACCGTAGGATACAAGAGTAAGTTACGACCGTAGAATACAAGTGTCCGTCGACACCATAGGGTACAAGAGTCCGTTTCGACCGTAGGGTACAAGTGTCCGTTGGCACCATAGGGTACAAGTGTCCGTTACGACCGTAGGGTACAAGTGTCCGTTACGACCATTATGAACATAGGGTAACTCACCGAGCGGGAAGGTGATGTGATCACACATGCCCAGCAGCTGCCCGAAGCAGACCACCTTGTCCTCGGGCTGGATGTTGTGCTCCTTCATCAGCTGTATCGCGTACCGGACCGTGTCCTCGTTGTGGGACGCCACCATTATGCCGAGGCCGGTCTTCTCCGTCTGCAAGTGGAACGTGTCAAATAATTAGCCGTGTTGCGATGTTGCAACCTTTTTAGTAAACCTTTTTAGGGTTCCGTAGCCAAATGGCAAAAACGGGTCCCTTATAGATTCGTCATGTCTGTCTGTCTGTCTATCTGTCCGTTCGTATGTCACAGCCGTTTATTCCGAAGCTCTAAGAGCTACATTATTGAAATTGGGTGCGTAGATGTTTTCTGTAAACCGCATTATGATTTTAAAATAAAATCAGAAAAAAATTTTTGGGGTTCCCCAATCCCCACACATAGAACTGAAACTCAAAATTTTTTTTTCATTAAACCTATACGTGTGGGGTATCTATGGATAGGTATTTTAAAATGATATTAAGTTTCTAACATCATTTTTTTCTAAACTGAATAGTTTGCGCGAGAGACTCTTCCAAAGTGGTAAAATGTGTGCCCCCCCTACGTCATGACGCTACCACGGTTCATAAGTCGACACTTATTACACCCTCGATTTATGCAAAAAAAAAAGGTTTCGTTTAAATAGAAGAAGTTCTGACAAAATAGGAAATTTGTTGCGTCAGGACCGAATTACTTAAGTCCTGATAAATTATTATAGTAGGTATTACATGCGCATTAACAAACAATTTTATTATACTTACGAGTATCTATGAAAACTAAAAACACTATGCGAAGTAAGATATTTACGAGTACAATGGCTATCGACACTCAAGTGTATTAAATGAAAAGGATAGAAAACACTTGAGTGTGAATACGGGTGTTAGAATGGGCCACTGGAGACCCCCAAACGTGCCTTCTTTTGTGTCTACTATTACGGTCCAAAGCAGTTCCTCAAACTCAAACCTCACCTTAACTCTGCTGAGGATCTCCTTGAGGCACCGGTGGAAGGAAGCGGTGGTGGCCTCAACGTTCTCGCAGGTCGGGTCCTCGTAGCCCATCGCGGCAGCCCTGGCGCGTTCCTGCAAACGAATGTTCATACAGATTCAGGTATTCAGACTGTAGGTAGTCAGCTGACTCAGCGAACTTCATACCGACACAGATTGGAATCCCAAACACAATCTGTAAAAATAGGGCCCAAATCTACTAAATAAAACCACTGAACTATGTAACAAGACAGGGTTTATTGAGGAAGCGAACGAAAAATCATATGTGTTGGCAAAATGGCAACGCTTGCGCGGGTTAAAGTGGGACAGCGCCATCTGTGATTGTGACGTAGAACTAAATATGTAAACAAGTTTGATTATACTACTTTTGTTTCATAACAACTATTTCCGTACGTTTCATGATGTAACAATATTTTATTTAAGAGATTAACATAAACTTATGCATAATTAATAACAAATTGGACACAATCCCTATCACTAATCTTTGCTCTGTGGCTCAATTGGTAGTGACCCCTGCCTTCTGAACCAAGAGTCGTGGGTTCGATTCTCACTCGGGACAAACATTCGTGTGATGAACATTTGTGTTTGTTTGTTCCGTGTCTGTATATTTCGGAATTCGCGCGTCTGCGCGCGGATTGGTCTTTATAAAATCTCAGAAGTAATTTGTGTCATGCCGTAGAGTTCAGGTTGAATTGGTTATTTTCAGCTCTGGATAGACGCTTCGTTGCGCACCGACTCGGCGCCAGTATAAATTGACCTCTAGGGTCACCGTACCTGTTCGATGTACGCGCCGCGCACGAGCTTGGCTCCCCAGTAGAAGTTCTGCCGCGATGCCTGCTCCACGTCCGTCAGGATCTCGTTGTACGTGTTCTTGAGGTACGTCTGGTACGTGTTGAACACTAGGAACTTCTCCTGCAAAGAAGAGTGAGCTAGGTTAGTGGGTATTCTAGATAATAGTGAGCCACACTTATGTGTTAACCCACGCGGTTATCCCAGGTGTCTCATCCCCTGATGTATATGGCATAAAGGTTTTTACCCATGAAAAACAAGAAGTTCAAACATAAATGCTTTTAGGTAGAGGTAGGGCATAGCGAATCTTCGCTAGAATTGAGCCGCCCGTCCGTGGAAAAACCTCCACCCTATAGAATACCGCAGCCAAATGACCTCCAGGTGTCGGTAGTATAAATCAATAGTAGTAGTTGCACGATAATGGAGTCCCTACGCCTGAATGGAATGCGAAGGAGAAACCCAAGTCTCTGTGACAACGGGCATGTAACTAGTCAGCTACCAGTCAGTTGCCACTGCCATGCCGGCCCAACCCTAACCCCACGAGCTCCGAAAACCCTACTCACCGGCAGAAACACGACTCGGAGGTCATTCGGCTGCGGTATTGAAGGCCCTGCCCCGGACGGGCAGCTCAATTCGAGCGAAGATTCGCTATGCCCCAACTTTGCGTCCCATCACTGTCCAATGCCCAATACTAACGCGCTCAATGTCTTCGTTGTGTCAAAGTACCGATACACACATTGGTGCATTGGGCGCACGCCGTTACGTTAGTGCAAATATCTCCAATGTGTGGCCGCGGCTTTACTCTCTCCCTATATTATGTCATCGTCATCAGCCTATTACAGTCCACTGTTGGACATAGGCCTCTCCAGTTGTTCGCCACTTAGGACAAACGTCTGGAGGATATATACTCATAATCGCCACGCTGGGCAGGCGGTTGGCGATCGCAGGGCATAGCTTCTCGCTCCGGTGTCGCTGCTGCCCGTCATCGGTCAATGGTATTTAGCTACGCCTTCAATTGTGATGGTTATACCGCCACCAGTCGGTTGCCAGTGCCTCGTTATTCAGCAGGATGCACCAAGAGCAAGTGAGGTTGGCTTGGAGCGAAATGATGATAGGCCGCTCCCTTACATCCCGTATTATGTCATACTCACTTTGTTATACCGGCGCATCATCTCGACGCAGATGCGCGATATGGCGGGCTGGAAGTACGTCTGCTCGGCGTCGATCATGATCCTCACATCCACCTCGTTGGCTACCTGCAAATAAATAATAAATAAATAACCCAAGACATGCCACGCAGGCCACACAGCCCCAAACTAAGCCGAAGCTTGTAACTATGGGTACTAGACAACTGATAAACTTACTTAGATACATTTTTTTTTGTAAATAAATACATATTAAAAAAAAAAAAAAATGTTTGTACTGTGCGGGAATCGAACCCCACGACCCTTGGCTCAGAGGGCAGAGGTCACTACCAAATGAACCACCGAGCCTGTCAAACAAAAAAAACAAACAAATATTCTTCACGATTACGACAATAAATTAATACTCGTAAATAACCCAAGATGTGACTTTCTCTAAAAAAATGCACGCGTGGATATCGGGTTTCTAATATAACGGAATGCCCTTCCAGCTCATGTGTTTCCTTCCTCTTACAATTCTGGGTTCTTTAGGCGGGGCGTGAAACGGCAACTCAGTGGGCCTTCAGGGTGAGGGCGACAAGCGCAATGGGTTTGTGCCTGTCGACCTAACTTTTGGACCTCACGACCGCTTACCATCAGGTGGAGTGAGGTCATCCTAAAAACTCTTCTTATAAAAAAAACAGACTTCCATAAAATGGTACCTAAACTTTAAATTACCTTGAGATCCGCGTATTAGGTACCTTACACAACGCAAACCTGAGCTGCCCATCGATGCTCCCTAAGGCTACAGTACGGGTACCTTCATAAAGGTTGTGAAGAAGTTTTTAAAAAGTGGTCTACGCGCGTGTGATACCCCTGGTGTTGCAAGCGTCCATAGGCCGCGGTAACCGCTCAACATCAGGCGGGCCTTAGGCTTATTTGTCACCTCATTGGTATAAAAAAAAACTCACCTGAATGATGTGGTTGATACGACGCAGCATGTTCCGGAACATCTCCTCCTCTTTGGGCGATATCTGTGATATGAGCCGGCGCATCTGACCCGTCTTTGGATCGGGCACCCGGAACGAGTCGGACAGACCCATGTCCGCGTCGAGGATGTTCGACCAGGGGAACAGGTGGACGATCCTGAGGGACAAGAATAAATATCAGACCACATCACATGTTTGTCGATGACTTGACCTGGCTGGTCGACTCGACTGACTGGCCTTGCGATGAGACGTTGCATCCATGTGCGTTCTCTACCGCATCTATCACGGGGAATGTTCAGAAGAATTGTTTGGTTTACTGCCTGCAGCAGAGTTTCTTCACCGCACCACGCGCAACCGATTGCAATCCCATCCTCATCATCTCGATGTTTGGCGATCCTCGACTTTATGAGGAACTTCTTGCCTCGCGTCTCGGTTTTGTGAAGCCAACTTTGTGCGACAGTTTTTCCGAACAGCTACTTCCGACTTGGGAACCTTCAAGAAACGAGCGTATTCATATATAAAAGGCCGGCAGTGACACCAGAAATCGATTTGAGTTGCATGGACGGTATCGACTGCTTACCATCAGGCACCACTTGTCGTCGTGTGACGCGTTTGCATAAAAAAAAATGCATTGCTCCGATCCCAAAGTAAGCCGCTTGAGCACTTGTGCTTTGGATATCAGAAAAACGAAAGAACCACAAATATTATACTTAAATAAATACAAATGTAAGGGAGAGACCTATTATCATCTTTTCGCTCCAAGCCACCTTCACCTGCCTTTGGTTCATCCTGCTGAACAATGAACCAGGCTCTGGCAACTGACTGGTGGCGGAATAACCATCATGATTGAAGGCGCACCTATAGCTAAATACCACAGGCCGAATCGCCGCCGGAGCGTGAAGCCTCTCCCTGCGATCGCCAACCCACCTGCCCAGCGTGGCGATTATGAGTAGAGCCCATATGAAGAGACCTATTTACAGCAGCGAACTAAGAAAGGCTGATGTTGATGGTGATTCAGAATAAACTACCAAAATGACGTATACCTAACTACCTATCTATCAATCAACAAATAAATCCCAATGGAAATTCCATAGAAAATAACAAACACTTTTGCTCTCACCGAAACGTCAAGAGATTCTCACTACGTCACCAAAGAAGTCTTATCAGCTTATAAAGTCAGCTACGTCAACGCACCTGGAGAAACGCCAAGTGAACACCGAGGAGAGATTAACGGGCGAAATGGCTGGGATCTTGGTACATTGCCCTAATCTTAATGTCAGTTTTACCGTTTACGTAATGTCACACGTGTACGACATAACTGAGATGAATCATGGAGCAAAATTAATGTGGAGATGGAAGTCGGCTTGCGATAATATATGACGAAAGATGTCATCGGGTTTTCTCGGCTCGACAAACTGGCGAGAACTCGCTAATCGAGATAAAAGGAAGCCGATGGATATGTCGTGGCCCCCAAAATTGCCCATCAACAACATCACAAAATTTCATGACATAATGGGTTTGCCACCATCATGAAATTTTAATTGTCCCACCTCCCCCCACTTTTTTGCTGAAATGAAATGAAACAAAATGAAACGAAAGAATGTAGTTGATATAGCAGTGATGCTCACCCCTCCTTGTCGGAGGTGATGCTCCTCATGAACGCCTGCACCTCGGGCTTGACGCTGTTGTCGCCAAGTACCGCTGCAGGTCTACTATGATCTTATACAAGGTAATGAGGAACAAGATGATAGAGGATGGAGGACAGAGAATAGAAAATAGAGGATGGAGGACGCAGGATAGTCGACGAAGGATGGATGATGGAAGATAGAGAATGGAAGATACAGGATTGAACATGTCTGGAGGATGGAGAATAAAGAATGGAAGATAGAGGATGGAAAATGTCTGGAGGATGGAGGATAAAGGGTGGAGGATAAAGGATGGAAGATATATAAGAGATAGAGGATGGAAGATGGATGGAGGACAGAGGAAGGAAGATGGATGGAGGGTGGAGGATTAAGGATTGAAGATGGAGGATGGAGGATGGAAGATGAAAGATGGAGGCTAGAGGATGGAATGGGAGAGACAAGATGAAAGTAACCAACGACACTCACCCCTCCTTGTCGGAGGTGATGCTCCTCATGAACGCCTGCACCTCGGGCTTGGCGCTGTTGTCGCCGAAGTACCGCTGCAGGTCCTCGATGGTCTTGTGGTGGGTGAGCACGTTCCCGGTGCCGCCGGCGATCTGCTGCATGTAGTTGCGCGCGCGCATGATCACTTCGGACAGTTGGAGCTGGAACAAGAAAGAATGGTGGATGGTAATGATGATTTGATAACAAAATTCAAGTATTAATTCTATGCGAGATTGGTAACAAACCAAGGAATCGATATTGAGATTAAAATATAATATGTAAAAAATGTATGTAATGTGGTAAACTCGCGCTATCAAAACGCGCGTTGAACGCTCGTCATCCAGGGACTGAATAACCGAAAAATTACGGTACCTTTATATTTCGGTATGACGTCATACCGAAATATAACGGTTACCGGAATATTTCGATATCTAAATTTATACCGGTACCGAAATTTTCAGGTACCGTAAAATAAAGGTAATTTCGGTATGAAAGAGACGGGGAGAGGAGACAAACTATTCTGAGAATGACTGGCTCGGTGGCGCAATTGGTAGTGTTGTAAGTGGTAGTGGACTCTTGCATTCTGAACCTTGGGTCGTAGGTTCGATCCCCACCCGGGAAAAAACATTCATGTGAACATTTGTGATTCTTCCGTGTCAAATTATATTTGTAATTAAGTATGTATTTGTGGTACCCTCGTTGTTCTAATACCAATAAGAGCCCGTTCCTACTTGACGGGTGTCGGGTCCGGATTTTAATCGGATCTCGGCGCCTCTGTTCACACTTATCAAGTGTCGGGTCTGTTTTTTATCAGTTGTCGTAGGTATTCTTTATTGCTCAAAGAAAGTACAAATGGCGGGCTTAATGCCGTGTGGCATTCTCTACCAGTCAACCATTGGGCGAGCCAGAACACTATAACATCGTCATCATCATCATCATCATGTACAAATGTCGGACTTAATGCCGTGTGGCATTCTATACCAGTCAACCATTGGGCGAGTCAGAAAACTATACAATCATCATCATCATCATGATGATGAAAGTACAAATGGCGGACTTAATGCCATTTGGCATTCTCTACCAGTCAACCATTGGGCGAGCCAGAACACCATAACATCGTCATCATCATCATCATCATGATGATTAAAGTACAAATGGCGGACTTAATGCCGTGTGGCATTCTATACCAGACAACCATTGGGCGAGTCAGAAAACTATACAATCATCATCATCATCTCATGATGATCATCATTGATGAAAGTACAAATGGCGGACTTAATGCCGTGTGGCATTCTTTACCAGTCAACCATTGGGCAAACCAGAACACTATAACATCATCATCATCATGATGATGATTAAAGTACAAATGGCGGACTTAATGCCGTGTGGCATTCTACGAGTATACCAGTCAACCATTGGGCGAGTCAGAAAACAATAACATCATCATCATCATCTCATGATGATCATCATTGATGAAAGTACAAATGGCGGACTTAATGCCGTGTGGCATTCTATACCAGTCAACCATTGGGCGAGTCATAAAACTATACAATCATCATCATCATCTCATGATGATCATCATTGATGAAAGTACAAATGGCGGACTTAATGCCGTGTGGCATTCTTTACCAGTCAACCATTGGGCAAGCCAGAACACTATAACATCATCATCATCATGATGATGATTAAAGTACAAATGGTGGACTTAATGCCGTGTGGCATTC
This sequence comes from Conogethes punctiferalis, assembly GCA_031163375.1. Lineage (NCBI taxonomy): Eukaryota > Metazoa > Arthropoda > Insecta > Lepidoptera > Crambidae > Conogethes > Conogethes punctiferalis. Next base: position 1,897,202 of record CM062097.1, on the reverse strand, counting down.
TACGAGTATACCAGTCAACCATTGGGCGAGTCTGAAAACTATAACATCATCATCATCATCATGATGATGAAAGTACAAATGGTGGACTTAATGCCGTGTGGCATTCTATACCACTCAACCATTGGGTGAGTTAGAAAACGATAACATTATCAGTATCATCATCATGATGATGATGAAAGTACAAATGGCGGGCTTAATGACGTGTGGCACTCTCAACCAGTCAACCATTGGGCGAGCCAGAACACTATAACATCGTCATCATCATCATCATCATCATGATGATGATTAAAGTACAAATGGCGGACTTAATGCCGTGTGGCATTCTATACCAATCAACCATTGGGCGAGTCAGAAAACTATACTATCATCATCATCATCATGATGATGAAAGTACAAATGACGGACTTGATGCCGTGTGGCATTTTATACCAGTCAATAATTTTACCAACTAATTTTAAAAACTAACTACTAATAAGAAGTAATGCACATACCTTGTTACCTACTTATGTATATATTTTAGATACATAATAAAGTTACAAACAAAATAACTACTTAAAATTGTGATGGGTATACATATAAATAGTATCTAAACATAATAAACAAAATTATTTAAAAAAAATTTAAATATCAGACAACATCAAAAAATATTATTTGTATTGAAAAGTGAGACGACATTCATTCTATCACTGACCAGAATTTTCGCGTGTGCCATGCACAGGCAGTCTTTCGCGTGCTATGCACGGACAGATAAGAAATGTCAGGAAGAATATTTTGCCGGTGTCGATCGATACGCTCCGCGCAACGCACGCGACGTTGCCAACAATCCGCAGCCGTTTGGCAACCTCGCGGCTTTTCGGTACCGATATTTTATACCGGTTGAATAACGGTATACCCTTACCTTTATTTTATTAAGGTACACTTATTTTATACCGGTACCGTAACCGTATACCGTAACCGCTTTCAGTCCCTGTCGTCATCTAAACATACCCTTAAATTAAACGTAGATCCCTACAAACTCACCAACAATTGTGGCCTTCCAAGAGCTGTTAATTTGACAGCCATCAGCCCCGTACTTTTGGTAATACCTGTAATTAACGAGAAAATTTTAAGGCATACTCTATGATTGTTCTAAGACATATCTTAAAGGTGTCTTTACATCCAAGTGATGATGGGTTTTCATACCTCTGCCATACCGAGTGGAACTCTTTGACGACACATAATCGGTTCCTTAAAACGAAGCTTGAGCAAGTACTTTCCACATACATGTACATTGTTCTCGCCCGTTGTCAGAGCAACTTAGGCTTTGTAGCTTTCCATCAGGGAAACGAAACCACTATACTGCGCCAATAATAAATAGATATGTGCAAGTATAGTGTGTGCTATGCTGCAAGTTCTAAAGACTCGCACAGCGCGTTTCACCTCAACCTTAATATGGAACTCTTTGCCGGGCTCCTTGCTCCCCGAGAAATATAGTCTTCCAATGTTCAAGGCGAGAGTGAACCGGTTCTCGCGAGGTGAGCGCATTCATGAGGTGAATAGAAGTGCAAACCCATCAATAAAAATAGATTATCATCAAATGCATATACAACCAGAAATATCGAACGACTGCACCAAATTGGATGACTCGTGGTTTTATGTATTTGTGAATGTTAGGACAAGGTTGGTATAACATAAAGACGGCGATACTAAGAAGGTAGGTACACCGGGTTAGCAAGTTTCGAATATAAAAAACATAATGGTCGATGTTCCATCGAGCCACTCACCGGCCACAGCGTCAATGCTCTTCAAAAACGCCTCCATATTCTTCTCACAAGAGGCCTCGTTCAAGTAGAAGTAGGTCCTGGCGCTGGTGACCTTGTACCGGCGGTCGGCGAACCGCTGCTCCACGTGGTACTGCTTCAGCTGACCTTCCTCCTGCTTGTCGCCGCAGGTCGAGATCGAAGCGCTGCGGATTACCAGTTTGTATCATTATATATTTATCATACGACCGCCACACAAGTATAGAACAGGTATTTTTTTTATAGTAGCTCGACATAATGGCTTCCCTCCTACACCTGATGGAAAGCAAAAGAGAAGTCCAAGTCGCTGTGACAACGGGCAAGTAACTGGTCAGTTACGTGTCAGTTGCCACCACCATGCCTGCCTAACCCTAACCCCCCATGAGCTCCGGAAACCCTACTCACCGGCAGAAACACGACCCGGAGGTAATTGGTCACTTGCACGATGGAGGATCCCTACTAGGCGACTGTGGATGACTGGATTTTTATGACTTTATTTTAAGGTGTTATTTTTAAAAGTTCATCGACTCGAGAAGAAGAAAAAACTGATATAAAATAGAACAGATACTGAATCGAATCTTCAAGTTCAATGAACCATTTCGGCATCTGTTCTATGATACTCAGAATCTCATATCATCACTGAACCACGTTTGGCAGGCTGGATCGTGCCAAATGCCTTGCGGGGGTGACATGATAAAGTGGATTGACCTACAAATGAGATATTAATAGATCCGGTGTACACACTTGGCACAGTCGTCCGATTAAAAAGAAAGCACGGTTCCGTGTTTTTATTAGGGACGAGTGACCGATTGATAGGAACATTGATTAGATAGACAAACTCTGTACAGATGGCTGATACTCGCCAAACAATTGTCAACTTATGTCCAATGCAGAGTTTAATATCCTTAGATTTGGTTAGATATTTGGTTAGAGAAGGATATAAAGGAGCGACCCATCATCTTTTCGCCACAAGCCACCCTCACCTGTGGTGCATCCTGCCGAATAACAAACGAGGCTCTGGCTACCAACTGGTGGCGGCATAACTATTACAATTGAAGGTGTAGCTAAATACCACAGGCCGATGACGGGCAGCTGCGGCACCGGAGCGAGAAGCCTCTAGAGTTAGCCTTCCGCTTCCCCAACAGTCCGGTGATGATGACAAGACCGGCCTGGCCAAATTCGTAGTCATTTAGAAAAAATAATCCCCGACAACTTTTGGATAGAGAGCACCAAGAAAAGAAAGGAGCTACTTAGGCCCAATATCCATTTCAATTCCAATCTCAGTAATTAACTATCGTGTCAGGAAGTCTGGGCATAAGATATTTAATGCTACCAACCATTAGATTTACATGTTACCATAGGATTAACACGTGATGTGTCACCTAAAATGACTCACAGGGCTTGTGAGCTATTCGCTAAGCGTGCAAATTGTTTGGCAGTTGGTTGTTACACGAGATTTTTTAATGCCGTCTAAACGTCTGCCAAACATATTGTTTGGTGGAATTTGGACACTTTGGGCGTTGGTGACGAAAATGTCTATTCTGGTTTAAGAAATTTGTGAATTTTCTTTGTCCTTTTCTTTTAATTACTTACTATAAGTTCCTTTCTTTTATTTTATTTCTGAGATAGGGGTACGAAATATCAAAATGGGCCAGAACTCCAGTTAAGCCCTGAACCAATCATGGAATTGTTTAATGCTAGTTTTAGTGAACTGGGAAGCTTGAATTCCTAAAGCTCCTAAAGCCTTCCTAAAGCCTTCCTAAAGCTCCAGCTTCCTGTATCTGAATCAAAAGCGAAATACACCAGCTCCTATTATACATTCTGCTTTTTGTTTACTCCCAGAACCAGTTATAATCTAGATAAGTGTGATCACCGCAAATTCGTGAGAACAACATTGTAGGCTCTTCAGCTTTTAATTTACTGGTTTATCCATTTGCATTACAAAGAAATGCACTAATTAATGTCGTCACAAACTCTTCGTTTCAAGACACAGAACATTGGCTCAGCCTAGACTTATTGGCTCTTTACAATGTTGCTTTGCGCGACTTACGTAACGCAAGAACAACGGCTATTTACGTACAGTATGTGCCGGTAGCCATAGCGCGCATGCTTCAGATGACAATGCCAAAACTATTGTTGACTTGGTAACGTTTTTAACAAGGTCATACGTAGGTAGGTTATTTTTGGGGTAAGATATAAAAATGTCTAGCGTTCGGACAAAGTCCAGGTTTTGGCGAAAGATTTTTCGGTGTTAATGGTCAACATCTTTCCGCGATATCTATTTCTGCCAAAGTCATTTGTTGAACTTTAATACTTGAGGCTATTTTTCTGTAGGAAGATATTTTTTTTTATAATAGCTAGACATAATGGCTTCCCTACGCCTGATGGAAAGCGAAAGAGAAGCCCAAGTCGCTGTGACAAGTTCGTATATTCGAACACGGGAGGGACAAATGGGGGGTATTTATGGTGCAAAATGCCGTTCAACGAACGTTCGTTTTCGATTTTAGTGGTACGGACCCTTATTATAAATATTCACATATCTTTAGAACTAATTAACCATTTGATTATTGGACAAAATATCTACCTACATTATAAAAGTGAAAAGTAGGTGTGCTAATTACAAATGCGATAGAAACAAACGGACCCATCTAGAGATGTTCACAAAAAATAAACAGTTACAGGCGTATGCCGCGTGACCCACTGATCTCAGATCTATAGAGATATTTTTTGTCGCACAGATTGGTTCTAAACTAAGGTTGGCAATACGAGCACATTTATATTGGTATTGAATATTTAATTTTTATTCATCTGCAACCAAGTTCGTACATAATTTAAATAACTTCTAACTAATATGAAACATGGGATGTAAGGGAACGGCCTATCATCTTTTCGCTCCAAGCCAACCTCACCTGCCCGTGGTGCATCCTGCTGAATAACAAACGAGGCGCTGGCAACCGACTAGTGGCGATATAACCATCACAATTGAAGGCGTAGCTAAATACCACAGACCGATGATGGGCAGCAGCGTCGCCGGAGCAAGGAGCTACGCCCTGCGATCGCCAACCCGCCTGCCCAGCGTGGCGATTATGGGTATATCCTCCAGATGTTTGGCAAACAACTGGAGAGGACTATTCTAGCAGTGGACTGCAATAGGCTGATGATGATGATGATGATGATGTATATAAAACACTGCTGAACACATAGGCATCTCCAATATTTCGCCACTTTGATCGATCTTGGGCCTATGTCCTGACTGTTGATATAAAACATAGACTTTATTTGTGTATGTATGGCAAAATCATAAATTCATTTAAAATTAATTAGTATCTTTCGTGGGCAGTGGGGTTTTTTACCGGGGAAAAAGCGTTCCTTTCACTTGGGAGTGGTGGTAGGATATGTGGGACTCCTGTGCCTCAAGACAGCGGGCAGGGATACCCACTAAAACCCCAGTCTCTGGTGCTATGGAACAATAAGAAGTAGGAATGCCATAACACCACAATAGGTGTAAGTCTCTTAGTAAGTTCTTAGGTAGGTAATCTTTGTACCCGATGACAACTTGAAACATGCTTACGAGAAGATTGGTCGCCAAGGAATCCACAACGGCAAATTTTTAAAATCTCCGAGTTACGAGTATAATTGTAACTTTGTCAATGTCTCCGATAAAGTTTTTATAAATTCTCGTGCTCCTGGTACTTTTTCCTCAATCATACTCTCAATTTCAGGTCAAGATACGTTGAAAATGGACATTTTTCGCACCTTGGACAATCTACGACTAAAACGGATTTTCGCATCGGCGACAGCCCTACGGCACCAAACTTCGAATGGAATTGACGCTAAAAGCATACAACGAATTGGCCAATTTAATATAGCGACATTACCGACCTGTGCTCGATGAAAGAATGCGCGAGTTCCTATTGGCAACACGCCAGCAGACCTTTGCGAAATACGGGGATATTTTCAACTCTTCAATGAGATTTTATAGCTCTTTTTGAATGCGTCGAAATATAACGTATCTAATAAACCTTTAGGATTTATTAGAAATACCAGCTTTTACGTGGTTTGATCGACTTATCGATCTTTAGGATTGTCATTTTTCTCATCATCATTATCATTATCAGCATATTGCTGTCCGGACTGTGCTGGACATACCTCTCCAGTTGTTCGCCACTTAGGACAAACATCTGGAGGATAAACCCATAATCGCCACGTTCCACGTTGGGCAGGCGGGTTGGCGATTTCAGGGCATTTAGGATTGTCACTGAGAGGCTATAACGGGCACTTCGTCCCAATCCCTATACTAGAATAGAACAGAATAAAGTCTATTTTGTACTTACAACAAACATGTAACAAATTTCATTTTCTGTTCACGGTTCTGTATTTTCGGCGTGAAAGCCTGACAGACAGATTCGCATTTATAATATTAGTAAGGATTAAAATCAAAACGAATATACTGTGACAGTACAAATACGAATGTACAATGAAATAATGTTCAAATTAGCTCATTTGACACGTGTTCTAATTCAGGAGGACAATCAACGAACATAGATGAGGTATGCTTTTGAACAAAAGTTTTCTATTTTTGTGGCCCACTGTACCTACATGCAACGTAGTGATCCACTAGGTTTTCATTTTTATTGGCTCAAAATGCTACGATATGCCAAGTAGCAGCCAAATTGTGTAATTCGGTGAATCACAAAATTCCCAATTGATTTATTAATACGCGCCGGATCCGGCCGGGGATTACCGGTGAGTTTGACTGGTTTCTCTGAAGGAAAGCAGCACTCATTAAATAACCCAAGACTTGTTACACAGCGCCGTCTAGTTCGAAACTAAGCCGAAGCTTGTACTATAGGTACTTGCCACCTGATAAATTGCGACGCCCTTGCAGGATGCATGTGCTGTACACGTAGTTTTTATACGCATTTTTTTAATAAATACATTATATATACATAGCAATAGGGAATATCAGGTAATGATGCGGTCACAAATCCCTAAGCCAAGCGTGGTGACCTGACTACGGCCAATAGGCCTCCCCCAAATAACAGAGAGAGAGGCCTATATCCAACAGTGGAAGTTTGCAGATTCCGCATAATAATAAAACCATACTCAAAATTACAAAAATGTTCATTACTCGCCCATATTTTGACAATTTCAACTATTTGCATGTTATGCAACACTATTTTATTGCACAGTCATGCTAGTTGGCAATAAAGTTTGATAATAAAAATGACAAACTGGCAATGCTTGGCAAAATTACAGCTCGCGAGAGATTAATCGGAACGAAGAACTCAAAACGACTAGTCTTGTTTCGTTTGTAACGAATATATTATGCACAGTGCAAAGCGATTGCCTATTAGTAATGCTTCTTATGGATAGCACTAACATTAATGTAACAATAATTAAAAAAAATAACAAAATAAAAACATCAACTCCACAATGGACTAAAATACGGCAGAAAATAAGAAGAGTAGGTATAACTCGTTAGGTTAGCTGCGTATACCTTTAAAAAAAATAAGTAGATGTCAGCTGATTGCTTAGCTCAATCTCATACCACACAGACCATAATCCATTTATGTAATATATATAATAAAAAAAATCTAATAAAAAATTATCGACAAATGTTTGATCTCAATCAACAACCTGGTATTTTCCTAATAAGACGGATTGCCAAATTCTCCCACAACAGAGCAGAGTCCAATACAAAAAAAGTTGCAAATTGCTTTTATTTTCTATTTTTGTCGACAGTAAGAGTGATGCATTATGATGTTCATTCCGACATACAGCTCGTCTCGAAACAGTCTACCAGTTAGTATCTAGGTGACCTAGATAGGTTTTAGATCGATTTTGGCACGGTATTTCTAACACTTTCTCTTAGATTAGGCTAATACGTTTAGCTGAGACATATGCTGAGAACATCGCAAGTCTGAGCAAGGCAGGACAGGCAGTTGACTGCGGTATGGGGCTTAAGAATACTAACGAGGGAGGGTATGCTATCCTCCGAGGACCTTCGGAGTTGTGGTGTTGAGATCGATAGCGGCGTCCGAAGTTTTTGGGCATTTTAGAATAAGATTAAGAATACTTTATTACATTGGGACATCACAACATAACAAATGATAACGTCACAATATACACAAACACAACATAACAATGGCTAGACAGAAGACATACATTTAAAATTCCACAAAAATAAAACATAACAACAAAGACATAAAACAGTCGGACCGGACGTGGTGTTGTGACGTCCAATATAAAAGGGCCCCACTCAGCATTAAACCGTGGCCCGCGTAGAAAGCCACGGCGCTGGTTTTCAGTGAGTCCTGCTGAGTGAATTTTCTGTTTTTAGGAGTCTAATAGTAAGTAGGAATACTCCAGGGTTTTAGATACGGGACAGAGATATGTGTCAAGGCATTCCTGACGTAAAAAAAAATAGACATATAGGACAGACGCATTATTTTGTCTTCGTCTCATATATCTGCGGCGCAGCGTAAGTAGGTGTAGGCCTAAGATGTTCCATCACATCATCAGTCCATTGCAGTCCACTGTAGGACATAGGTCTCTCCAGTTGTTCGCCACTTTTGGCATTAACTTCTTTATGTATATGTCACCGTGAAATTGTAAATACCGTTATATAATCCATCTTGCGAGATTGTAATCTGTCGAAATATTGTGAACTGTAACATAATTCTTACATTTCAACTATTATTTTTCGGTAGATTTCGGTCGATCAAAGTGGAACTGTTGATAATTTAACGCGTGACAGATTTTAATTTATGCATTTCACATCGATCGATTACAGACTGTGACCGAATAACAGTTAAAATGCAAGCATTATTTTACAGTTCACAATATTTCGACAGTTTACAATTTCGCGAGATAGATCATAATCTAACGGTATTTATAATTTTACGGTGACATAATAGATCTACAGTCAAAAGCAATATGCCACGTGTTTAGAAAAATGTCACATTGTATCTTTCCCGCTTCATGTTATAATGCTGACATGTCATTTACCATTGAGGCAACGTTATAAAGTGTACATGTCACCGGAAAATAGCAAGAATCGTAAGTTGATCAATTTCCTAGGTAGTTGATTAACTTTCGGAATATAACAAACGGTAGTTGAAATGTATTATTTAACGCAATGGATTTCAGTTAGTTGATCAATTTACGGTAACCTGACAGTCACTTAATAATTTACGATTTTGACACAAGTAAAATCGTCCTCAAATGGGCCAATGTACTATTTAACGGTGCATTATTACCCGTAACTTAATACACTGTTCCCTGATTGGTTGCCGGGATAACGCCACGTGAGCCATTGAACCAATCAACGTTCACCTCACCTTCGTCGGATGATTTTACGGCAAGACCCCGTAAAATGATCAATTTACTAAAATACATACGTTAAATAATACATTTCAACTGCCGTTTATTATTTTCCGGAAGTTAATCAACTACCTAGGAAATTGATCAACTTACGATTCTTGCTATTTTCCGGTGACATACACACACAGCTTTTGACTGTACACACGACGTGGCCATTGACCTCACACTTGACCGATTCATTATCAAACATCACAACACGCTCTGACGTCATCACCACCGCTCGTGATTAATTAAACACCGTGACGTCACCAGCTGGAAGCCGTACGAAGCGCGAATCACGACATTGATCTTGGCCACCGACTTTTGTGTGCTCATTACGATATGTGACCTCGACGCCTCAATAGATTGGTCGGTATGTTGTCCGACTGAAGTGACATTATCTGCACAGGCAAAAGGCTAACTATTGAGTTCCTTGCCGGTTCCAGATAGAAGCCATTTTTAATAGGGGTAGGGACCTCGACGGACGCCTATTGAGGCAATCTATTGAGATTGGTGGATATGTTGTCCGACTGAAGCGACATTCTCTACACAGGCAAAAAAGAGTAACTATAGAGTTCCTTGCCAGTTCTAGATAAAAGCCAGTTTTAATAGAGGTAGGGGACCTCGACGCCTCAATAGATTGGTGGGTATGTTGTCCGACTGAAGCGACATTATCTGCACAGGAAAAAGAGAAACTATAGAGTTCCTTGCCAGTTCTAGATAGAAGCCACTTTTAATAGGGGTAGGGACCTCGACGCCTCAATAGATTGGTGGGTATGTTGTCCGGCTGAAGCGACATTCTCTGCATAGGCAAAAAAGAGTAACTATTGAGTTCCTTGCCGGTTCCAGATAGAAGCCAGTTTTGATAGGGGTGGGCACCTCGACGGACGCCTCAATAGATTGGTGGATATGTTGTCCGACTGAAGCGACAAACTCTGCACAGGCAAAAGAAACTATTGAGTTCCTTGCCGGTTTTAGATAGAAGCAAAGTTTTAACAGAGGTAGGGCATCGAATCTTCGCTCGAATTGAGACGCCCGTCCGGAGAAGGACCTCCATCCTATAGATTACCGCAGCCAAATGACCTCCGGGTCGTGTTTCTATCGGTGAGTAGGGTCTCCGGAGCTTGGATTGGCATGGCGGTGGCAACTGACTGGTAACTGACGAGTTACTTGCCTGTTATTACAGCGACAAGCGAACCCAAGTGGACTTCTCTTTCCCATTCCATCAGGCGTAGGGAACCCATTATGTCGTTCAACAATAAAAAAGCAACTTTACGAAAAATTTTCAACTCCAAATTCTCTGTCCCTCCACTCTCATGAATCGATGGGACGACACTTCAGACAACTTTACAATTTCCTCACACATAAGTGTGCAGGTTTCCTCGCGATCTTTTCCTTCACCCGTAGAGCGTCGAATAAACATACATATATATTTAATTTATCGCAGAACAGAATATAATGTGACAATGTGCTCCAATAAAAAACCTACTTTTAAATATTGTCAGTCGATTATTATGTAAATGATACTGGATTCTGTGATTATGATGACAAAGCAGCATTTTTTGATACGTAGTCAAAAAGACCTTGTGAAAACTCAGGACTCAAAATATAGAGACACGAGTTGGAAACGGAATTATTATCTAACTATCGTACCTAAATAGTTTTGTGTTCCAATTAACAACATTAAAATAAGTATAAAAAATACAACAAAATAAACGAAATACAACTTATTAAAAACAGAAACAAGTTATGATTAGCAAAAGAGATCCGATTTAGGTACTACTCAACAGCTAACTACACGAGAAATGAAAAACGTTTTCGCTATGAAATGAGACAACACTATATAGAAAGAGATTATACTATCAACAAGATAAGTACGAATCAGCAACTCAACTTTGAAAAATGAGATGAAAGTTGTCTATATAGCTAAGGCTTTCTTCAATCGTCAGATAAAGTTTATCAGACAGTTAAAATGTAAGATAGCTACGACGCCATTTAGTATCATTTTTTGGCGATTACATCTTGATTTTTTGCAATCAGCCGTCGCGTCGTAACTTTTATCTGTCAATTAAACTTTATACTTACATCAATTGAAAAATCCCACCTAAATGTTTTTACCAGGATGAGAGAAATGGGAAGAGCCTGGATTCCTACTATGTGACAATAATATTGATTCCAAAATAACACTTAGATCACCAAATGTCATTTGAGACCAGTAAGTACTGCAACGCTGCGATAAACAACAAAAATTCCGACATGAATTCTCAAAATCCTAAAATCGTATGAGAAAATAATATGAAAATAAATGGCAAAAAAATTAACTAAAGAAGAAAACTAACTACACAAAATCAACAAAACTAAATTAAATAAGCGAAAAAAATTAAACATAAACCCAACGACAGCAATGTCGCGCAAATTCCTCGGACCCTGCACTAGGAGCTCGTTCAACTTTTCGCTTGTCAAGCTCCCTCTGAAAGAAGCGCAAGAAAGAAGCCGTTATGACGTTATCTATAAGCGTACCTTCATGAAATTGCGTGTAGGTAGTTATAACTTAGCGCGCAAGCGAAGCGCAAGAAAGAAGGCGTTATGATTTTGTATCAATAATTCTATAGAGTATTTTATGAAATTGCGTGTAAACTTTGAAAGAAGCACATAAAGGAAGGCGTCATGACTTTGCTTTCATAAAACTATAGAATAGGTAGGTATTCTCATAAAATTGCGTGTAATTCTAACTTTGAAAGAAGCGTAAAAATAAATACTTTATGGACTTTTTATCGATAATTTGATAACATTTTATAAGATTTTTACTTTGAAAGAAGCGGAAAAATTAAGACGTTGCTTTTTATCATTAATTTCAGACCTTGCGTATAATTTAAACTTTATGACCTTTTATCGATAATTCGATAAATATCGTACTTTCAAGACTTATGTATAAATATAACTTTGAAGGAACCTCAAGAAAGTATAAGTTATGGTGACTTGGATATAATGTTATCCGGAATGCTGTTTTACTATTGCGCTTCCTACTTTTACTTTTCTGTTATAATTTCATGTTCATAAGTGGGAACAAATAATGGCCTAACATTTCTGCTTTTTGTGTAAACTGTAAGTTAACGACTTGCTGAAGCATCTCCCATACATAAACAGATCTATGTCTTTAAGAACTAAACAAAAAACCAGTACGTTACTGTTTATTTAGATACATATACTCGTATACCTACCTATTAAATTAATATACATATTAACGACAGTAGTCGGTACAAACAATACATCTATATCGCCCGTATATTACGCCGGTTATTCACAAGATAGCTATTTCAAACAAGGTTACATACAAGTTACGGGCAGTATTAAAATAATGGGCTTTTCTTGTGAGCTAACAATGTCACAGTAGGATGAAGAAGTCGGTAACATTAATTTCGCCGCCATTTGTAACGTCAATAGTTTTTTACATTAGAATAGAATGATGCCAGGGTTTCCTGTCATTGGTAGGTACATGATCACTTTAGCAGACATTTTTATTATGTACTAGCTGTGCCAGCGGCGTCGCTCGCGTGGATATCGGGTTTCAAAAATAACGGACTTCTATATAATACCCATCTATACCTTGTGCCTAAGTTTTAAGTTAGACCTCTAGCAATACATTGGTGAAAACCGCATTCAATTCTATGCAGTAGTTTTCGCGTAATGCGCGTTTAAACATACAGGTTTAAATTTCTCGCGTTTTCCCAACACTTCCCGTCACTGCTCCGCTCCTATTGATTGTAGCGTGATGAAAAGTATCCTATAACCTGCCCAGGAGTATGAAGAATAATTGTACCAAGTTTCGTCAAAATCTGTTCAGTAGTTTTTTTTTCTATAACGAACATACAGACAGACAGACAGACAGACAGACAGACAAAAATTTTACTGATTGCATTTTTGGTATCAGTATCGATCACTTATCACCCCCTGATAGTTATTTTGAAAAAATATTTTATGTACAGAATTGACCTCTCTACAGATTTATTATAAGTATAGAATATAGATGTGATTAACTGAAAAGTTTTTAAATAAAACCCGACTTCGAATTTTGTAACAAATTGTTCTTAACAAAATTTTAAATAAGTATTTTTATTTGTTACATCATGAATCATGAAATTTAATGTATCATATAAATCAATGATCTTAAGATGCATTAGCACAGCAATTTGTATAATGCATTTACTATTTATGAAAGTTAAAGATTTCTATCTTGTGTAAATATGAGAAAATAAAAATATTATTACCTACTTCAAATCGTTCCAAATTTTTTGGTCATTAAAAATCAGAATTCGTGCTATAGTTCTCATCTCACCTAACAAAAAGTTCGTAGTTATATTTCCGAAAATGTAATCTCCAGTCTTGTATTGTTGATTCTTACCTTTTCATTGAACTGCGTGACAAAAGGATGTTGGAGTGTGAATCTTGTATTGAGTGTAAATTGAACGCTAGCCAATTGTGTTGTAGGCCTTTTGAGCCGCGTCATAAACGGTCGCCCATTCATCTGGATCCACAATGTAAACCACAGTGAAGTGAATTTCCATTTTGATTTTTTTACAATATCGCATGCTTAAAGTAGCATGAAAAAAGCGATCCTATATTGGTCTATTTATAGGACCGACTTTTGGTTTTCCAAAATTTTGCCTTAGTTCGTTATTTTGTTAAGAGTGCAATATACCTACTGATCTATGAATGTTTTTAAATGTTACATAAGTTTCGGAAAGATAATGTAACAGTTTAAACCTAACTAGTGAACTTTCAAACCATTTAACTTTGCACCTATTTATCTCAGCCCGACTGTTAAAGTACAAACATGCACTGATCCATAACTCATATTTTCAATAAATAATGTCGGATATGGCAAAAATACACAAAACTATGTAATTTTCCGAATTAAACTTGTATTTCCCTCCGAAACCATGTTATTTGACATTTTAGAGACCTTACCACTAGCGCCTCTGGTGGTTAATTAACTGGCCGTAGCCCTCATTGAAAAAGTTAAAAAAACTAGACTTGCACTTTAAATTCACACAACAAAAAAAGGAGTGTGTGTGAGTGAAACAAACATACTGTTACTATGAGCTCGAGAAGTAGTGGACCAAATGGGAAACCAGTTTGTTTTTTGTTCCTTGACATTGAGCAAATTTTCAAGTCACATGACTGGTTGCATGCATATGACTATTTAAAAACCCAAGATACAGGTGAATCGCAAAAAGTAACGGAAAATTTTTAATGAGGTTTATAAGTACGAGTATCTCCTCATATAGTAAGATGTAGAAGTAATGTGCAAAAATGTGCTCTTAAGACTACATTAAGAAACTTTAAGTATTCTGAAGCTCTTTTCTAGGCTTTAGCCTAGACTAATCATTATGTAATCTCATCTAGTGTAGAGTGTAGAAAATAATAATTTTGCACAATAACTCAAAAAATAAGTACAAATATCGAGAACGGCAATGATTGTATTATTGATGTAATATTTATTTACCTGACTTCTCTCTTCTCGGCCTCCTCTTGGGACAGGTCCTCTTCTACGGAGTAATCGAGGATCGACTTCACTCCAAAAGAGCGCAACCTGCAATACATATATAGTGTTAAAATTCAGCACCCAATTGATTAAAGTATAACTATCACTATGATAACAGTAGATAATTATGCACCAGGTTACCAACCCCTTTAGTGAAACTGGTTTCCTCTACCTGAAGGTTGTCTGGGAGAGGTCGCTACAAGCATTAAGACCGCTTCAGTTGTACTATGTCTTGTTTTTAATATCTCAAGGTTACCATAATTGTTGTAATACCAAAACATGTAACAATTGGCGATTTAAAAAGAGTAACTACCGAGTTTCTTGCCGTTTCTTCTCGGTAGAAATCTACTTTCCGAACACGGCGGTAGCTTCTTTTAAATTGCTTTTATTCACATTCTTACTTTACTTTTTATATTTTTACATTATTTTTTACTTGACGATTCATAAGTGCTTATTTTAAGTCTATGTGAATAAAGGTATTTTGACTTTGACTTTGAATTAAAAAGAGGTAAGTTACCTTTCAATTGTAGGCTTGATTTTGTTCTGATCTTCGCCCGCGACGAACTGGCCGTAGAAGGTAGCCTTCATGATGACCTCGAACATCCTGTTGCCGACCACCTGACGCAGTCTTCTCATCAACTGTGAACAACCGATCAATAGTTTAATATCACATTTAATTGTATTATGTTATTCTACTAGGCGTCAAGTGGCGAACATTGGGAGAGGACTATGTCCAGCAGTGAACTGGAATAGGCTGATGATGATGTTATTCTATAGTATTCATCATCATCAGCTTATCCCAGTTGACTGCTGGACATAGTCCTCTCCAAGTATTCGCCACATTGGACAAAAACCTGGAGGGTTTACCCATAATCGCCGCGATGGACAGGCGACAACCAAAACATGCGTTCATTTATTTCAACGTCTAGAAAACGAAACAGCTAGCAGCTGAATCGTTTTAACACTTGGCAGGTAAATATACCTAGAATGTGTTTTCGTCTGCCATGCGATGGCTGAATACATAATCATTCTCTCTGCACAGAACGATTATCTACAGAAATAAACGGTTTATTTGCTTAATAGTAGTGATGATACTGTTCTGATCGAATTTCAGCCACAGCGGTTGATTAACCGCTATATATATTATTAATAAGTATCTCCTACTTTTTAAAAATAACAATACGCTTTAAAATTTATCGTTATCACCGTTCCTTAGCAACATAGCTACTTCCTTAGACTAGGTATAAATAACGACAATTACCTACTAATAAAATAAGAATTAATAGTTTGTTGCGTTTTAGTTTCCCTTAATAAAAATATGAAACCAGTCGGTCGAGAAGAAACTAAATTGACGTAGGTATGTCTCATAATTAAGTATACGACAATAAATCTTATGAAATATAAGAAAAATCATTACAAAGTTAAATAGAGAATATATAAGTATGTGCGTATATTTGCGAATTTATCGTATCGGTATCAAATATACATACAATTGAACTACAAACAGCGAAGTTATTACAAGGAGTTACAATCGTTTAATTCTTTATTCATATAGACTTGAGACAAACACTCATAAATCGTCGACTACAGTTAAAATATGACTTTGCCACCGCATACATATCACGGACTTCAATGAAAATTGATAGTAACACAGCTCATACATCAAATTAACACATCTAGACTGTAGATCATAAATTACAGGACAGGTATTATCATGTAACTGATATTCACACATACAAAGCCGTGAGCTGTAGCTGGTACAAAAATATTTTCAAAAATCTTTGATAATCGCTAAAAGATTAAATAATACTAGTCTCATTAAACAACGTTTATTTGTCCCAACATAGCAACAGAATATACATATTAAACAAAATAGTATTGGATAACAAACCCTTACCATTTAAAATCGTAGCATACATAATTGCTAACAAGTCGAATGCGTTTGAATACGAATAGATTTAATATTCATGCGTACACGAGTTACTGAATACAATGATCTACTATGACAGTTTCCTGAAACGTTCTCAAAACATTATGCATTATTTTATAGTCAATTGTCAATTGTAGAAAGGAGAAGGTTGCACGATACAGCTGTGATGAATTTTATTGTGTACACTTGATGATAGTAATAAATTATTCAAGCCAATTATTAGGGCTGCATATTGTTGGCTAAAGTTTGCTCACATTTGATCACCTGAATATTAATCTCCGTAAGCTCGTCTATCAATAGAATACACAATACCAACAAATAATAATAACAATGGGTGTTTACTATGTACATATAATATGTATTTATTTACAAAAAAAAGTATTTAAGTAAGTATATCAGGTGTCTGGTAGGTACCCATACTACCCATACAAGCTTCGGCCTAGTTTGGGGCTAGATGGCGATGTGTGGCCCAGCGTGGCATGTATTAGGTTATTTATTTATTTATTATTATATAAAATTGTTTCCGTTACTGGCAATACTTTTGCACGTCAAAATAATTACCTACCATCACTTCTTAGCGATGTGTACATCACAAGTCGCTACTTCTCCACAGGCATCCATCCTGCTGAGAAGAAAAAGTTGCGACACGCAACAAATTCAACAGTTATCCTTTTAGAAATACATAATACGTACTAAGCATCATTTTAAATAACACAACCGAGCAGACTATCATTTCATTTATCAATTATTATTAAACCACCCACGTATGTGCCAACTTTTCAAAATCCTTTCTAAACTGTTCACCGGATAGTATCCTTATTAATTACATTGATAAAGAACTTGAAGGGAAGTACAAATTAAGCATATTTATTTACTCACTCTCCTTGACCGATTACCACGACCTAAATGATAAAAAGGGGTGTTGTAAATTTTACGACTACCAACTTGATAAAATTGGACTTCATTGTCTACCTAAGATCAGTAGACAGGCTGTATTTATTTACTGTACTAATAAAAAATGGTAGCACGGCAGGCAGAGGTCACTACCGAATGAGCCATGGAGCCAGTCCAGAGCCATATGAACCATCGAACTAGTCTCTTTATGACAGAGGGGGCAAACGGGGCTGAAGGTCGCCTGATGGTAAGTGATCACTTCAGTCCATAGACACCGCAACACCAGGGGAAACACGGGTGCGTTGCCGGCCCTTGAGGAATCCCTCATCATCATCAGCCTATTACAGTCCACTGCTGGACATAGGCCTCTCCAGCTGTTCGCCACTTAGGGCAAACACCCGGAGGACATACCCATAATCGCCACGCTGGGCAGCCGGGTTGTCGATCGCAGGGCGTAGCTTTTCGCTCCGGTAACGCTGCTGCCCGTAATCGGCCTGTGGTATTTAGCTACGCCTTCAATTGTGATTGTTATACCAGCAACCAGTCGGTTGCCAGCGCCTCGTTTGTTATTCGGCAGGATGTACCACGGGCAGGTGAGGTTGACTTGGAGCGAAAAGATGATAGGCCGCTCCCTTACATCCCCCTAGGGATACATGAGGTATCTCTAGTCCCTTGTTTAAATCAGACATGAACTACTGAAAACAACATCTACTGTGGCCACACCGCGATTCCCATAACAACAGTACGCTCTAAAACAAAACAATGTAACTATGCAATATTGTTTAGTGTTTGACAAACGTCACGAGAACATCTATTCTGTATTGAATATTGTATTGTATTGTAGTGAACTGGACGCGTTTACTACAAGGCCGCTACAGATCTTTATCTAGCGTCGCTAAGATACATTATGAAAGTTAGTCTCATTAGGTAAACTAATCCATTACTATTTCAGGGTTGTTCCGGTTATTAGTCCGGTGGAAAAAACAGGGGTTAAGTGGGTAGGTATGCCCTCCCATCCTGGGAGATTCCAGGAGTGAAGAGTTACAAGTAGATAGTCACAGAGGCCAAATAAATTTTTCATGTTCAGTTTCAATTTAGCCTACTAAAAGAAAAGTTTTTCAATTCTCATGCATTGCTCAAAAGTATAGAACACATCAAAAGGATAGAATGTATTTTAACGCATTATTTGACCAACCGTGACCTTCAAAGCTTTTAAATTATCATCCTTGCAACGTAATAGGCCACAGCTATTGGTCTGATGTGATTCTAATCAGTGTTGTACGTAGGTAATTAATTCTTCTCAGTAATACACAGGATAAACTGGGCAGTAAGACCAATATCGATTACGTGGTTGACACCTTATTGTACATATCATAAAACATTTTTATTTGATATGTATTTCAGCTGGAGCGTTCAAGTTGAGCGTTCCTGAAAAAGCCGGTCTTGACAGACAGACTTAATAAAATGAGCCTGATATGGATCCGCGTTTTCAATTTCAATTTCTTTATTTGCTCACTAAGTGTAGTACAGTGTAGATGTAATACAATGAAGGAACTTATGACTTAGTCACCTTTTGGGTATTGCAAGTAGGTGTGAGGACAGTCAAAATCTTCAACCACCTAAGTAGAGTAAAAGTTCCTGTATACTATAGCAGGAACAAACAATCACAACATAGAAATGTCCATTAAACTATTACGGTAACAAAAAAGTAGCCCATCTGTACCCAACTAAAGTTATATATTTTCTACCCATATTTTGTTTGATACTTTCAGAACACAGTGCACTTTACTCACTGCCATTTAATACTGTGTGATCCGTAAACAGTGGACTGGCGTGAATCCATAGCAACAGACACGGATTAGCCAAACTAAAGATTAGGCCAAGGACTCGTCTCAGACATACAAACATATACATATACTTGCGTAGGTTGGTATAACAGTAGGCAAGACATAGAAGAAATAAACTAGTTATTAGTATAGCCACGATATAAACCAGTTATTAGCAGAGCTGTGATTTTTATGGGCTACAAAATTGCGATCAGACGTCGCATAGTGAAAAATCTGCGAGTTCCCTCGACGCATCGCAAGAACTTGCGAATTGATTCGCGTCGCACAGTCTTGCGAAAACATCCGAATCTGACGAGCTTCATAGCTTGCTACGCTTTTTATTATTATCAGGCTACAAACGTCCTAGGGATGTTTCCAGGGTCAAAATAATTACATTTTATTTTGTCTGTATTTTAGATTATAAAAATATAATGGATGGACACGTGTTTTTCCATTTTTCATTTAAACAAAAAATAACAAGATACCTACAAGGCATAAAATGTTTAAGAGAGGTAGGGCATAGCGAATCTTTGCTCGAATTGAGCCGCCCGTCCGGGAAAGGACCTCCACCCTATAGAATACCGCAGTGTCCGCAGTCAAATGACCTCTGGGTCGTGTTTCTGCCGGTGTTTCCGGAGCTCGTGGGGGGTTAGGGTTGGGCCGGCATCATGGCGGTGGCAACTGACAGGTAACTGATCAGTTACTTGCCAGTTGTCACAGCGACTTGGGCTTCTCTTTCGCTTTCCTTCAGGCGTAGGGAAGCCACTATGTCGAGCCACTATAAAAAAAAAATGTAGGAGTGGGGGTCTTTGAGGTCACTTAGTGGCAAAAAAACTTCACGTCACGCGTAATTTTAACGTGCTATACTGGTATCTTTGTCATTTTTGGTCTAATTAACAAATGAAAAAATACGTGTCTTTTATTTTTGAACAATCTATCGGACTTATTACATTTTTTACGGCAACACGCTTGGCAGGCAGTAGTTTTTATTAGTATCCAGTGAAACTCTGCTGTTCGTAAGATACTAATAATACATACCTGGTAAACCGTAGTAAGGATAAGCAGTCTATTTCAACAATGTGCTTTTGCAAATAAATCCACTTCTATTCTTACAAAGTCCCCAACTAAACGTGACTGTAATGACACGCGTGAGTTACGTAACGTCATTTCGGTGCGCATTCAAGGTCGAGGGGATACGCATCTCCTAGTAACTAGATCGTCAGTAACGTACCTACGAACAAATGCCGGCCGACAAACAAATGACGGTCTAGAAAAATTGTGATGCCTTTTTTTTGACAGAGGGGGCAAACGCACCTGAAGGTCGCCTGATGGAAAAGTAAAAGGAAACAGTACAAATTACAGTATTGCTTATGAAAGCCACACTAGGCAATGCCTGTCTCGTGGCAATCATAATCTGTATACAGGACTACGAAATACAACAGCGGCGTTTGTTAAAGCGAGTAGGTATGTTTAACTAGTACTATTCTTAAACAATGCATAGTACAATATTACAGGTAATATCAATTTGAAAATAAAAGAAATTTAAAAGAAATCAAAATTTTAAAATGCAAATTGAACAAAAGATCGAGAAGGCCTATTCTTGTGGCTATAGGTATATGCTGATTTTGT
This sequence comes from Conogethes punctiferalis, assembly GCA_031163375.1. NCBI lineage: Eukaryota > Metazoa > Arthropoda > Insecta > Lepidoptera > Crambidae > Conogethes > Conogethes punctiferalis. The sequence continues at coordinate 1,876,235 of CM062097.1, read as the reverse complement.
AATCGTCTACATAATAACAAATTCGTAAAAACACTGTACATACTAAGCATAGCGCAATTCATCTTTTCTTAAATAAATGAATTCTTATCAAGAGAAGAGTTGAATGTCTCTACGCGAATACTTAATGAGTCTTTAAACATTCGTTAATGAGACTAATTCCTTATATGAAACGCATGCATACTTAATACACCACCTTTCCATGAATAGGTTTATAAAACACTTGCGCGGCGCATTTTGAACGCCTTACTTCGCATAGCGTTGTTAGCTTTCATAGATAAGTAATGCTTATGAATAGGTACGGGTGTTAATATGCGACCTCAGTGGATCATTGCGAACACGAAACGTCCCGGGTTCGACATAACACCGACTTATCGCGTACTAGATAGCCCTGTCAATGAACTCCACACGTCAAAAGGAGCAAGAGGAACTGGTTTCGCGAAACGATGTGTAGGAATTTCAACAACCCCGCAATAAAACTACAAACAAGGTAAAACCGGCTTTAATGATGACACAATAAAGTGCAATTTGGTAAACGAAAATTGCTCAGCTAAAATTGCAGGGGTAAAGAATTGATCGCACAAAAATAATTAACGGCGTGCTAAAGTAGATTCTATAACTTTCACTATAAGGTCTGAATGGATTTGGCTGGATTGGGAGACTAAAACCTGTCGTGTCGAGACACGTGAGAAATTCTTTCAGCCCGGCTTTTTCTGGAAGTAAGGGCATACGCCCAAAGTCTGCTACCGAAGTTCCGGAGTTCACTTACAGCTAAAACTACACTTAATTTTTTTTCACACTTGGCTCAGCCACCCAAGGTCATCTAGCCCTAAACTAAGCCGAAGCTTGTAGGTACTAAGTATGGGAACTAGACAAATGTACCTACTCACATATTATATCTATTTTTTGTAAATATTATAGCTACCTACATAATTACACGTATCTAGTAAACACCCAAACCAATACTTACAAACAAACATGTTCATGCACCCAAAATGTTTGTACTGTGCGGGGATCGAACCCACGATCCATGGCTCAGAAGCTCGATCGAACACACAATCGCCACGTTGGGCAGGCTAGTTGGCGATCGCAGGGTGTAACTCCTGTCTCCGGTGACGCTGCTGCCCGTCATCGGCCTGTGTTATTTAGCTGCCTTCGTTCGTGATGGTCATACCGCTACCAGTCGGTTGCCAGCACCACGTTTGCTATTCGGCAAGATGAACCACGGGCAGGTGAGGGTGCCTTGGAGCGAAAAGTTGATGGGGTCGGCCCTTCATCATCAAGACATGCATGCCACCCAAGACATGCCACGCTAGGCCACACAGCGCCACCTAGCCCCAAACTAAGCCGAAGCTTGTACTATAGGTACTAGACAACTGATAAACTTACTTAGATACATTTTTTTTTTGTAAATAAATACATATTATACATAGAAAACACCCAGACCAATACAAACAGATATGTTCATGAACACAAATGTTTGTCACTGTGCGGGAATCGAACCCACGACCCTTGGCTCAGAGGGCAGAGGTCACTACCAAATGAGCCACCGAGCCTGTCAATCATCATCATCAGCCCGTGTCAGTCCACTGCTGGACATAGGCCTCTCCTAATGTCGGCCCTTACATCCCCGCAATACGTTGCTTCATTCATACATATTTATCTACAACACTTTCGCATGAATTTCCAACAATTGCTTTCCCATACCTCTCGACCTTCAATATCTCAGTAACACCAGACAGTCTGACGTCATCTCGACATGTTACGATAAAAAAAACGCGTAACGCTTTGCATTAACAAAATTAGCATGGATAAGTGGATGAATTAATTACTTTTCGTCGTGTAACTAACCAGTTATATCCAGCGTCTCGGGCGTGTGACTATTCAATAATTAGCATAGTTCGTTGAATCGATGACTATTATCGACCTCTATAGCGCGATAGTTAAGCATTGTCGCCTTAACGGGGATGGTACCCCATATCCAGTAAGGTATTTTTTTTTATAGTGGCTCGACGTACGCCTGATGGAAAGCGAAAGAGAAGCCAAGTCGCTGTGACAACGGGCAAGTAACTGGTCAGTTACCTGTCGGTTGCCACCGCCATGCCGGCCCAACCCTAACCCCCCACGAGCTCCGGAAACCCTACTCACCGGCAGAAACACGACCCAGAGGTCATTTGGCTGCGGTATTCTATAGGGTGGAGGTCCTTCCCCGGACGGGCGGCTCAATTCGAGCGAAGATTCGCTATGCCCTACCCCTCTTAAAATTTACGAGTCATCATATTGAGTCATAGTAAAGAAGGTTTAGACGTTTTTAACTCATTAAACCGCCACCTAATTCTCCTTCTATTTTAACTGTCCTCTACCTGTTTGTCTGGAAAAATAGTTACTTAGTTTTTTTAGGTCAACTGTATGCTGTGCTAATACTGATGTCTAAAAAACGCATGATCTTAAGTAATATTATAAAGCTGAAGAGTTTGTTTGTTTGAACGCGCTAATCTCAGGAACTACTGGTCCGAATTGAAAAATTCTTTGTGTTGAATAGACCATTTACGAGGAAGGCTTTAGGCTATATAACATCACGTTGCAACTATAAGGAGAGAAGAAATAATGGAAAATGTTAAAAAAAACGGGGAAAAATAACTATTACACGCGGACGAAGTCGCGAGCACAGCTAGTAGAAGATATTCTTTATTGCACACCAAACAGTTTCTTGACTTAAAAACTAGATACAATGGTAAATCGATTTACAATTAAGGCGGCCTTATCGCTCTCAGCGATCTTTTCCAGACAACCTTTAGGTAGAGGATATACCTGTCTAAATGATGCATAGGGAGCGCAGAAGGCTGTTGATGTATGAAAATGTAACTTTCTTCACAAACGTTCAACTTTTTTAACGCCTCCCAAGTATGCCGAAGCTTGTAAGCTGGCACTAGACAACAGATAAGAAATGAACTTATTTAGATACTTTTTTTGTAAATAAATACATAATATACCTACACTAGCTGTACTCGCGACTACGTCCGCGTGGAATAGTTATTTTTATCCCGTTTTTTTTGTACATATTCCATTATTTCTTCGCTCCTAATAGTTGCAACCTAATAGTTGTAGCCTAAAGCCTTCCTCGATAAATGGTCTATTCAACACAAAAATAATTTTTCAATTTTCCTGAGATTAGCGCGTTTAAACAAACAAACAAACTCTTCAGCTTTATAATATTAGTTAAGATAGTAAACACCCAGACCAATACAAAAAGACATGTTCATGCACACAAATGTTTGTACTGTGCGGGAATCGAACCCACGACCACTGTTTTATATGCAGCGTTGACTACCACTGCACCAAACTAGTCGTCAATTAAACGTTAAAATTTTAAAAGTGACAATAATATTCTACACAAGACAATTCTGTATAGAATGCAAATTGTACATCGTGAGAGGTAAATTAAGAGCAGAACGGACAGATAGGGTGCTAAATAGGAATTCGTAGTTCCTAACTGATTCTGTACACATTGTTACAGTGCTATTGCACCTTTTCGATCTCTATGTTCTATCGCTCGAACTCAAATCATTTTAAATACGACATAATTTGATCAATGCTCTCTCGAAACTCCTGACAGATGCGCGGACTTTATCCTAATTTAAACACTACCCCTGTAAACAGCCAAGCTAAAATAGGATTGGGCGGGCCATGTGTGCAGGATGAAGGAGGAGATATGGGCCAGGATCGTCACACAATGGGTGCCATAAAGGGACGGCTCACGAGAAGATGACCTGTCGATCTGGTCCATTAATAAGAGGATTCGCAGGTTCTGGCTGTAGACAGATAACTCTGAAAAAGTTTGGGGGAAACATTAGCCCAGCTGCGGGATAGCATAGATTGATAAACAAGAAAAAGGGATTTAGTAACATTATGTATAGTAGGTATAGCGTTTGTTTTGAAAGATCAATTATGAGAAATACGATATAAGAAAATATAAAGGTAACATTAAAAGGGGACATTTTCCATAGCTACAAATAAATAATTGAATTATTTCAGTATATATAAAATACTTTTTCTTTGAATTTCACATCAGCTAACACATTATGTAAATTGAGTAATATTCTAATTTAAATGTATAAGAGTTTTTGTATAATTGACTTCCACGTGCAAAGAAAATAGCTATTTTTAATTTGAAAAACAATTTGGAGATTTGAATTGACTCATACCTACATTATATTGCCTACCTAAGGTAAGTATGTGTAGACGCTGAATTACATAGTACTTCTTATGTGGAGATCCACATGGCTACAACTTATGAACACTAGTTCCACCTACTAATAACAGATGGCGACATACCTGCCGTGGCAAGCAAGTTCCATACATTTAAAAAATGCTCCATAGAAGTTCTATTACTATAGAAGGTTTACTAACCTACAACGCGCATGCGAAGTTTTCATTAACACTTAGCATAATATACGACAAACCAAGATGGTACGTCGGACTGCGCTACCCACGATCACCTAGCTCAGAGGAAGTACTTCCACTTTTCGTAGGGACAAGTCAATTCCTCATCATTATCATTAGCAGCCCACGGCAGTCCACTGCTGGACATAGACCTCTTCCAAAGAGACAATCTGCTCGATCAACAGCCACACTTATCCAGTTGATGCAGACCGCTCAGGCTGTCTCTCCATCTCGCCGAGGGGCGTCCCACACTACATTGCCTGTGCGCGGTATCCACTGCAAGACCTTCCTACTCTACCGATCATCATCTAATGAACGGCAGAGTATGATCTCAATAAACCAGCTCGTATGATGATCTCATGAAGTCTGTCCCTCATCATCAGCCTATCTCAGTTCACTGCTATAGGCTGAAGAGTCGCCTCGGTGACGCTGCTGCCCGTCATTGGCCTGTGGTATTTAGCTACGCCTTCAATCTTGATGGTACCGACCACCAGTCGGTTGCTAGAGCCTCATCTATACTCAGTAGGACGCACCACGGGCAGGTGAGGTTGGCTTGGAGCGAAAAGATTATGGGTCGCTTCCTTACATCCCAGACCCAGTCTATCCCTACACCACTTTAATACATTAGTTAGTGGCTTCAATCAACAAAATTCGGTATCGACCGGTTACTGGCGTCGCGCTAAACACCGGTAAAACATGCTAATAGACCACGCAACTATTTACCCTACTCCATTGTAAATGCGCAAATTCGTCTCGCAATTTGACGGTACGAGGATTTTCTTAGTGACGCGATCGATGTAACCACTTCACTTCAATGTGTTAATCACGGAAAGTCCTCTAGATGCTCTCTTCGTAGGCATAACCCTTAGAACTGCACTGCTTGAAGCAGTCCGTGTAAGCCGAAGGACTCACGAAGCGGTTTTCACACGCGCCCGCAGGCGTTGGCGGAATGGGGTATTTTTTTCCAAACTCACGAGACCGCAGTTTTGTACGGTAACGCAGCCGTCGAGGGGTCTGTGAACGTAGAACCTATGCAATTATATGCAGTAACGCACACGACGCGCAAAAATCTGTCGCGGATATTTCACAGACTCAACGCATACGCCGCACATCTTCGATCATTCTGTCGGCAGACCCAGACGCTCTTTTTAAATGTCTCAGACGCAGACTCTATCGCACATAAAGTGTGTCGTCTGCGCTGCATCTTAAGCGCACATTGGGACAGACAGAAATATAAGCTACTTTGTTTATACTAATGTAGTGATGTCTATCTATAGCTACGTAGTATAGTACACGTACTATAATTAAAAGCATCTGCCATAATAGGCACCAACTTGGCCCAGATAATAATTGATTCAGACCTAACTAAGTAGGTAATTAGAACCAGTTTTTATTTCCAATGGTTTAGTTGAATCGAAACCTATATGTATAGGTTATGCCTAGTCTAGTTGTAGTTGAATCTAGGACAGAATTTAGCCATTGAGTCGTAGTTTTAATAATGAATAACAATTTAAACTATGTACCTATAGTGATAATGAAAACCTACTGAAAGCAACTTTTGACATAGTGGTTGTGTGGGTTCGATTCCCGCACAGGCCCTACCTACAAATATTTTTGGGCATGAACATATCTGTTTGTATTGGTCTGGGTATTTGCTATGTAAAATATGTATTTATTTATACAAAAAAAGTTTCTACCTAAGTTTATCAGTTGCGTAGTAGGTACCCATGGTACAAGCTTTGGCTTAGTTTGAGTGGCCCCCATAGTAGCTTGTCTTAGATATAGGTAGGTACTCTTTATTGCACCATAAAGTTGACTTAAAACTAGACAAAGTAGGCTATACATCCATGTACAATTTAGACGGTCTTATCGCTATAAACGATCTCTTCCAGACAACCTTTGGGTAAGGAATAGCCCGAGTTATTTATTATTTAGCCTATATTGTTCGCAATATTGTGTGTGAAATTAGAAAAATAACCTTGAAAAATTATATGCCTGCGTCACATAGATCGCATTTTCCTATTCAATCATTAAATTGAACAATGATGTAGCGGTTTTTTTTTCACCTTTTTCCTTCACTGGTTCACAAGTGGTAATTATTATTAAGATTGTTTGCGATCTCACTGCTGTGTGTAGCGACATGTATGTATGTTTACTGATATCGGTTTCCTTCGCTTAGCATCTGTAAACTACAATAACAAATAAACAATAAACAGGCTTTTCCGTTGCCAAATTAGGTACCTATACCGATATTTTTTTTATAAGAACAAGGTGATCCCACTCTAACTGATGGTAAGCGGTCGTTAAGTCCAAAAGGTAGGTCTTTTTTTTATAGCAGCTCGCCATGATGGCTTCCCTACGCCGCGGCGCCTCCTGATGGAAAGCGAAAGAGAAGCCCAAGTCGCTGTGACAACGGGCAAGTAGGTAACTGGTCAGTTTCCTGTCAGTTGCCACCGCCATGCCGGCCCTAATGAGCTCCGGAAACCCTACTCACTCACCGGCAGAAACACGACCCGGAGGTCATTTGGCTGCGGTATTCTATAGGGTGAAGGTCCTTCTCCGGACGGGCAAAGATTCGCTACGCCCTCTCTTAAACAGGTCTACAAGCATTATAAGGAAAAACCCACCGCGCCTATCGCCCTCACCCTGAAGGCCCACTGAGAGGCCGTTTCACGCCCCGCCTAAAGAACCCAGGATTGTAAGAGAAAGGAAACACATGAGCTGGAAGGGCTTTCCATGACTTGCTATTGTTCTGATCCTGACGTTACGGTTCACAAATGCTTTTACTGTGCGGGGACTGAACCGGCGATCACTGTATCAGAAACAGCGTCCACTAGCACTGAACTAAACTGGTTGACAAACGTACAATGACCCGATTCCAAATCGAACATAAGTCAAGGGGGCGACCCATCATCTTGTCGCTCCAAGCCAACCTCATCTGCCCGTGGTGCATCCTGCTGAATAACAAACGAGGCTCTGGCAACCGACTGGTGGCGGTATAACTATCACGCTTGAAGGCGTAGCTATACCACAGGCCGATGAGGGGCAGCAGCGTCACCGGCGCTTATGCCCTGCGATCGCCAACGCGCCTGCCCATTGTGGCAATAATGGGTAAATCATCCAAGTGTTTGCCCACAGTGGTGAACAACTGTTGAGGCCTATGTCCAGCAGTGGACTGCGATAGGCTGATGATGATGAGATTCATGCACCTACCTTCTATTACAAACGCGGACACAATCCATAAGTTATTGTTTCGCGGCCTAATTCGGAATACACTGAACCAACATAGGTACCTACATTTAATGCTTGTCTTTGACGGGATTCGAACGGATAGACCACACTGACCATCACCGTAGTCTATTAAAGAAAAATCTTTATGAGGTAAAAGTTTTGACCAAGGGTCACTCACTACCTACCTATATGAATACCGAAAGGGACCCCTGCTAATTCCATGCCAGAAAAAGCTAGACGAAAAGGCACCTAATTAAAAAGCCTAGCTTCCACAAGAAATCTAATTTCCTGTCAGTTTTTCCGACAGTCCATTACGTAAGAACTATGCAGTCAAGTTGCTTGCCGGCATCAAAGTTACAGGTGTCTGTCTGCCGTCTGAGCCTCGCCACGCATGCGCCCTGATCACAACAAAAATCCATCGCCATTCACGACAAAACCTATTCACTTCGACCTCCACCCCGATCATTACCTCCTGGTACCTCAATCGCAGGAAAGCGGGTGAATTCTCAAAAAAAACCCATTCACGAACAATCTACCTACCTAATTACAATTTCTATTGACTGTTTAGCGTTACGAAAGGAAATTTCGTTGTGTGTATCCAATCAGATTCAATCTCGTTTACGTCCGGAAAAATCTAACCCAAAATTAGGCAACCATCAATCACTAAAGCAAGGACGCTCAGTTATTTCTAACCAACCGGCGTAAACACCATTGTTACGTTACATAACACATCAGCTGAGCGATCGATCGACTCACCATAGCGTTGTTCTCAACCACCCAATTCACGGAGCATATTTGGTAGACGAGGTACGCCCGGACCAGCTCGCTCGTCTTCTTGCTCTTGAACGCATCCTTGGGGCTGTTGAAGGTGAGGTCGAGTTCGTCGCGGTCGCGCGGCGGGGTAGACAGCACTCGCACACTCCGCGGCGCATTCACGGCCAAACGTCTGAGCAGAGCCATCGTCGGAGCTCCGCGGTACAGCACGACACACGACACGCGCCCGCCGCTTCACGCTGACAACTGACAGCTTGACGTCCGCTCGATACGGGGCAAGCGGCGCGCGCAGACGTTCCAATTTTAAAACTGTACGGAGGTGTGTCACCGGCGCGTACGGCCATTGGGCGAATCTAGCCGGCCAGCATGCATTGAATAAACATATTCAAGGAAAGAATCGGAACCCTATTCAGGCATGTTTCTCCTTTGACACTCTCACAATGCCTTTTTTTAAACGCAAACAGGATGTAATACCATTGAAGATGCAAAAGAAACTGGTCAATTCAGTCCCACGTGTTAAAGTACCCATAACCTCTAAGCAGGGCAGTTATATAATCAAACCAGTTTGCAAAAAGCAACGGGTTCAAACGCCCGACGTGACCTAAAAATGCCGTAGAGCATGCCGTTTTAACAAGCCGCTGTGCAGTCGTTGAAAATGTTGAAAAGTAATGCCATGAGACGTCATTCGGTTGAATTAGCCTTGGATTGTACCTACTTGTAGACTACTTACACAACATAATGCACTAACAATATGTCGTTATGATATCCTCTGTTTTTATAAATCTCTGATGTGAGCAGAATGAAACAATCGTACACTATAGATAACGTCATCTACTTACCTATAAGTATAGGGGAAGTACCGACATGGTAATACTGCCGTACAATACCGTGGTGCCGTTGAACTAAACCATAAAATAGACACTACATACATATGGAATCATAACAAAAAACATTGTCATAAGTAATTATGTAACCAATATAAAGGTGGCATAACTCAAGGCCCAAAATCGATCATGGTGGCGAACATTAGGAGAGGCAGAGAACATTAGCAGAGAACATTATGTCCAGCAGTGGACTGACACGGGCTGATGATGATGATGATGATAACTACATTAATAGAGTTCATCATCAAAATTTCAAATTTATTTTTTCATGAAATTCATCATCTTTTTACTATCATCATCACTTATAAAGTCCACTTCTGTACATAGGCTTATCTCAATGTTCGCCGATCTTTGATCGAACCTGGGCTTCTCGCATCCAGCCGTTCTGCGCAAATCGTCACTCCACTTGGCCTGAGGGCGTCCTACATTACGTTTTCCGAAGACGCGGAACTCGTTTACTCGTCTCCACTTCAAAACTCGTTTATCCCGACGGCTCACTCACTATCGGCATTAATGTTTTCTCCTTCTTTTATTGCTAAGAATGGCAGACGAACAAGCGGTCTTAATGTTAAACGGTTACCGCCGCTCATAGACTCTGCAATGCCAAGGGCACAGCTAAGCCGCTGCCTGCCGAAAGAAAAGAACTCTCTTTAGACCACATTTGAAGAAGGTGCAAGATCCAAGTTTCCTTCCTATGATCAGTGCCGTAACTAGGACGGTGCTAGCGGTGCCCAGGCACAAGGCGCAGAAATGACCAGACCACATTTTTCAGTGGTGCAGTTTCAAAACCTTGCACCGGGCTCATAAAAGGTTAGTTACGGCACTGCCTTTCATATTCTTTGAATGGAGCTTGGATAAGCATCTCACGGGCTTAGCGATAGCAAGAGAGGCGACTGGTTTGGTTACAGACCGGTGTCACATGTCTTTTGCTTTCATCAGACGTAGGAAAGTCATTTAATTGTGCTGCCATAAAAATCAAATACGTTACTTTCAACACTGCATTAGCTGAGCTTTCTCCTTTTGTCTATCTGTACGACTACACTACAAGACGTAGGTAGGTACTATAAATACCGAGAGACAATAATATATTCTTATTCTTAACGGTCATCCGTATATTTGTTAATCGTTTTTTTCTGTTGTGGCACAGCATAGCAACTATACCTACACATAATAGAAAGTAGCTAAGCATAAGTCGCCGTGGCAACACCTAGGCATCAACAGTTTCCAATGCTGTCAATATCCCCATAGCAGTGGTGGTTAGGTGCGATATTAGACTGGTTCAATGGCTCATTTGGTAGTGACCTCTGCCTTCTGAGCCAAGGGTCGTGGGTTCGATCCCCGCACAGTACAAACGTTTGTAGTGCATGAACATGTCTGTTTGTATTGGTCTGAATGTTTAATAAAAAAAATACGTAGGTATAAGACGTAAAAACGTATTTATTTATAAAAAAAAAGTATCTAAATAAGTTGTCTAGTGTACCTACCCATAGTACAAGTTTCGGTTTAATTTGGTGCTAAATGGCGATGTGTTGCCCAGCGTGGGATGTCTTGAGTTATTTATTTATTTAAATCGCTTAGCGGTAAGAAACTTCTCACCTACCTACTTGCTCCCTGCTATGTAGGAAGCTTTCATACAATTGTGTGGAACAGGTAAAAGTTCTTAGTGTCAATTGACAATGACTTTAGTGGTGTATTGTGCCGAATACAAAAATGCCGAAGACCCAAAGATGCAGACTGCGATTTACGTTCGGGACTATTATGAAAACGAATTTGCCCAAAAACGCGGAACACCTATTTACGGGAGGTGCAGAGTGCGATTCCCTACAGGGCTATTGTCACGACGAACTTTATATCCCTATTAATTCAAACCTGGAACTTTCTGCTACAGCCATACCGAACAACTACGACTTGGGAACCTTCAAGAAAAGAGCGTAGCTACTCCTATTTAAAAGACCAGTAGCGACCCCAGAACTTTACTTGAGTTGTGGGTGTCTATGGTCGGTGTTGACTGCTAGGAACAATGAGGTTGACTGCTTACAATCCCCTGCTGCTTCTAGCATAAAAAGAATTGCAGGGATTAAAGTCCCGACTATTGCTACTATCCCGATTTGTACGGAATACAAAAAGCAGGGTTAAATGTCTACGTGGTGATTTGACTATGATTTCACTGACCGATCCGATGAACTCATCATTTATTTAGTATCCAAAACTGGATGAAATTCGTATAAATCCTGCAGTTTACCTTATTTGAAACGCACCTCTTTTTCCTTCAATGACCAATTTGTTTGGAGTAGGTATCAGATAAAGATTTGACAGTGACTGTGGATAGGTACAGAATAGGCTAATAAGTATGGCTTAAAATTTTAATTAATCCGTCTTTAAGCTTATTCAAAAAAATAAAAGACACGCTTTAATCACCTACTAACAGTTTGGATTGTAATTAAGGAAGCAGTCAGGCCCCTCTTCCCCACTGGGCACTATGGGCACGTGCCCAGGGCCCCGCGATCGAATGGGCCCCCCTAATTCCTGCCACATTACCAAATGATAACTGATATTTAGGTCTTAGGGGCCCCATGATCCTAATGTGCCCAGGGCCTCAAATACATAGTTTAAAGACGGCCCTGGAAGCAGTTGGTTGGTACTGTTATATTATCATCCTAGCCTTTTTCCCGATTGTCTCAGGGTCGGCTTCCCAAACTGAGAGATTTGGCGAGGGCTAAGCTTTTACACAGAGCGACTGCCATCAGACCTCCGCAACACTTAGGGTAAGCTATACCCATTCCCAGTTAGGCGTCAGAGGTATAAAATGTGTGTGATGTGTAGGTACGCATTCTTAAGCGCTTCCCTCATTCCTACAAGTTGCTGTCCACTGGCAACAGAGGGGGGTTTAGAGGGTATGCCCTCCAGTCTGCGAGGTGCGAGTCCCACATACATAGGATAATTTATAAGGAACACTCAGATCACTCTGTGTGCGTGTGTGACCGGTCACACTTAAAATAATTATCAACAATCGTTATTAAATGTAAAATGTTATATTTTTCCCTTTCGGGCTACAGGAACACTACCTATTGCGGTTTCGAATTAAGCTTTCGTAATTTTCGTATCTACTTTTACCTTATTTGCAATTCTCGTGCGCAAACAAACTATTAATCACTAGATTAGTGAGTTATTCGGTCATTATTAGAAAATAACAGTGGGTAATAACAATAATGACAAAACATTTTAACCACATCTTTGCCAAAAAATTACTTAATACAATGGTAACCCAAGACATGCGACGCTGTGCCAGACAGCGCCATCTAGTCCCAAACTATGGAGTGACAACTGATAAACTTACTTACCTATTATACTTTTTTTGCAACTAATAGGTACATACATTATTATACACAATATTCACCCAGACCTATACAAACAGATGTTTTCCTTGCACACAATGTTTGTACTGTGTGATCGAACCCGTGACCACTATGTCGGAGGCATCATTCACTACCACTAAACCAATCAGGTCGTCCATACCCGTGGACCATCCGTGACCGTAACCGAAATCGTATAACCGATACAAAAAATTATCCGTAACCGAATCCAAAATAAAAATTTTGGTTAATATTATGCGATAAGGGTGTAAGCTTAATCAGGACACGTTATGACAAGTTGTTTTGTCGATGTTTTTTTCTCTACTTGTGTGTGACCAATTGAAATTCTATAAAAAAAAATATATCTGTAACTGAAATTATGCGAAACTAACGGATAATCCGAAAAAACTTCATCATTCCTATATCTGTATCTGAAATATCATATCCATAACATCGCTGGTCCATACTTTGATTACAAAGCATTGATTTTATGTAATTACGAATAAAACAATCAACAGTCATGTATACATAGATATTTTTATTTGAAAAATACTTCGTGTAGCTAACAAACTAATCACAATATGGCATTCTACCGAATAGTTTTTTTTACAAAATTCACTTACTGCAAATAAATATAGCAGCACGAATCACCGACATCATTCACGTACTCCATACTCACACCAAACGCGATATATACATTCGCACAAGTACGTATATACGAGTATATACGCGAATATATACAACGCTGTCAATTTAGAATTTTACATACTGATCACAATTTAAGCCTTAAAATAAAAATGAAATACATATTGCAATTTCAAACTCCTTTCTTTTACAATTTTACAACAGGTGACAGGCAATCTTCGTATGTAATTATCTCTTTTTCTCACAAAAACTGAAATATAAAATATGTTGAACATTAATATATTATTATTAGTATATATATATTTAAGTAGCATGAGCTCAAATTTACTTCAATATAAGTGGACCTAACTCAAAAATTGCTAATATGTATTGTGAGAAAATAACAAGAAAATCTTTAAATAAACATAGGCTATAAAAAATTTTAGAGTATCTTTCTTGTGTATTTGCGAATTCATATCAAAATTTAAGTTCACTGTAGGCCACCTTTAAACAATCATTGCAATGATTGTACTGTCAAAGATTGCCTGCTAACACAAACTTCACTCTAGGGATAGAAGGAGAAATATTATGCCGAATACAATAGAAAAGTAAAGAACACCTTCACAAAATAGTCTATAGAGATCAAACCTGTGGGGGAGCTATAGCTAGTAGTGAAAACTGGGTTATATGTAAAATATTTTCAAAGTGTATCCTTCTAAAAAACGTGCATGTCATCTTCTGTAGATTTATCCACTTTGTCCCGTTTCCCCCTCGACTAACAAAGATACAATCACACCCAGTCCACACTAGTTGAATTTGATTACAACTTCTAAGGGAAAATACACTATAAACACAAACAATATAAGAATTCTTATGCCAATTATTAAAAGAGTTTTGATTTTATTATGAAAAGAAATTTCGTCATATTTCCTTTATTATTTTCGTGTCACTGATATTGTAAAAAAACGATAAAATAGCTCTCTCGATAAAATAACGCCCTAACTCAAAAGTTTGAGATGTTTTCACAAACTCATTTTATCAAAATTTAGAGTTAGGCCATTATTTTATTAAGAGTGCAGCAACGTTAATATTCAACGTTTTAACATCACTTCGTTTCAATACCAAAAACGGTATCTGAACGAACTTCCCAGCTCTCCCCACTCCATTTTAGATAACATCAAACAACCACACACTTCCTTCAGATACATTTCTAAACTCATCCACTAATATGTAAATAAAAAAATAATTTCTACTCATGCCTCAATAGTTGGCAAGGAAAATATGTTATACCAATCACGTCAAATAAAATATATGTCGCATGTCGGTGAAAAGCATCTTTCTTAGGCTAATATTATAATATTTATTAATATATAGAATGACTAATATAATTCGACCAAATTAAATAGGCGCACTTTCCTTGTTTGCAGTTTCCAGTTGCGCCGGAGTCGAATATTTATCAATGTATGGTAAAACAAACACATCTAAACATATCTTACAAATACAAATATCTATTATATCTTAAAATAATAATAAAACTTACGGCTAAATAATTAGAACTAGTATGTACAATTCGTTTTAAAAAAAATGATATTATTGTGATTTTTAATGTCTAATTTCACGCTACGTAAAACTTCACATAACGCCCACGATACTCAATCTGTAAGCTTATATATTTTCCGTTTAAACATATACATATATGTAAAAAGAACATTGCACGGAAGAAATAAAATATACTACCGTAGTATTGTAAACTAAATGTGCTGTTTGTTGGTAAATGTCACTATTGAATATATCTACAGTGAAATTACTTGTAATCAAACCTTTCCGCTACTCTACAAGTTATTACATGACTTCAAGGGAATTGATATAGGACAGGACTCCTTGATAATAGATTTATAAATATGTACGAGCAAAATCATATTGTCTACGTGATCATAAATGCTGATAATATAAAAAGATTTCGCTTTAAATAAATTTTGGACCTCCGCCCAAATAATAAATGGGTAGGTACATTATAAAGACACCACCGAAATTATGACAAAAGTCAATTTTCACACTGTACTCAAAATATTTATTTATGGACCTTCTTGAAAATGCCCTTTATCTTTAAAATATCCATATAAATTTAATTTAGGTATATATCCTGTGCGAGGTGCGGTACGATTACGCTTTTGAGCAAATTTCTCACTATATTTTATACGTCAAGTAAATAAAATATTTTAGCCGTTGCTCACCCAAGCACAGACATTTTGACACTTCAATACAACACACATCCAATTTATTACTTAAACGGAGGCCATAACGGAATGACGTTAACTAATTAAGTTTCACAATTTCACGGGCCCTGTATCGTCAATAGACGTAAAAGCAGCCATGTTCACAACAGAGGTCACCACGAATATGGTAATCGACAACAGGAAAGCATTGTTAGAAGATATCTTTTTAACAAAAATTTAAAAAAATAAACCTTTTTTTTACATGTGCAGCAACTTTTACGTCATTTGACGTAACAATATAAGTCGTCCACTACCCTATTGAGGGCATGCGCCTGCGCACCATACGCCATTTATAAGAATCCTAGCGATATCTACACAAAAACTGGTTTATCGAACGAATGACGTTTAATCCACGACTCAATTTGCTTTGACAACACATGTATTACATAGCTATGAGTCAACACTCAAAGCAAATCAAGACCTTCGACTTTTAATTTTTACAAAATTATCAGATATAAACAAGTCCCATTTTTTGGAATTGTCATAATTTCCAATGTCTTCAACTTCGGAGAGAGATTGTACGCGATTTAAAGTCTAGACCGATTTCAGAATCAGTAAGGACAGTGAATCCAATGCAATGATGATAAACGTTTTAAATTATAAAAAACGTGCTTAAAAACAATTGTTAATTCACAAAAAAAGCTGCCAAATGATTTAATACAAAATAAATCAGTGCCGATAGAAGAGCAAAATATATAACCCATTCAATAAATATACTAAACTCATTTGTCTACGATTAACCACACGTATACATTAATTTGTATATGTTTTTCCTTAAAAAGGTATAAAAACAATTCTACCACAATTAATCATAGCTATAGTTTGTGCTGGATGACTAAAGACAGACAGTTTGCATTATTATTTGATAGTTATATCCTGTAACCATCAATGTCGTACGACATCTTTGATTAAAAATGTCGTACAAAGTCGACTCAAGGAGATAGCACATTTAGACCGCCCTGCTCCCACCTGGCAAAAGCAATGAAATTCAAATATGGGCTTTAAATAATTGATCTTTAGACATATACATTAGCATCATAAATTAGCTTACAGCGATCTTACCGCCGTTAAACTGCTCGGTGTCAATGTGAAATATATCTAAAGAGCTATTTTTAAAGCCCATATTTAAATTTTACTCTTTTTGCTGGAGAGCAGGGCGGTGAAAGTGAGCCATTATCCTGATATTGTGTGAAAAAATCGTATATAGATAAAGAAGTTCATATTTTCAGCGAACAGAACATATAAGTAAATCAAAAGGAACTTTCTATAATTCCTGTATAATTTTAAGAAATAATAATAAATGCAACATTACTATTTCTCCGCGTGAGATTCAAGTCTCATCATACAACTAAGTTATATACGTAATAATAATTTAAAGAATATATCCAAGACTATTACGTTAAAGTAATATCCAGCTTGGCCGATTTGTTTAAAATAAATCTTGTTTATAGCAAATAACGTATTTAAGCAATGTACTTTATGACCACAGTGTATATCGCTTCCAGTATGTTAACTGTCTCCGTATTGTATAAAATGCTTGGTGATATTAATCAAGGGGAATATACATTCAACTTGATTCTCTTGATTGATCTAATGTACAAAAAGGTACGGATTTCGGGCTCGTATTCGTAATCAGGATTTTCCACCCATGCGAAAACACTGGCGTGGAAATGCTCCTTTTATCATTGATCTTTTTTAGTCGAATCAACCACAATCATAATTATATACAGCGGTCAAGACCAAAATATTTACGTTCAGATTACAGGCTACATTAGTACAAGACCTGTCAGTTTAAAAATAAATGCCTGTTATCTCTAAACAATGATTTTTAAGCGCTTAAATTACGTACGAAACCAATTATTAGTCGTACATAGGCCCATAAACCTATCATCAACTCTGTTATACCGCCAATGAACGATAGTCCAATCCAATACCTTCCTTGTATAATCACTATGATAATTGTGGAGGCTTATGTCCAGCAAAGGACGTTTGCAGGCATATGATAATGGACCACTATAACACATCGGAAACAGTCAACACACTGCAAGTCAGCTCGACGGCACAACAAAACTCTTTCCCGGTAGAAACTTTGAACAAACACTCAATACGCGTATATACAAAGCAGGACGCATCCAGATATACCTCCACGTCTGTACAAAAATATAACAGGACACGACGTTACCACTTCACAACCGTACAGTGAGAAATTCCCATGGATTTCAGATTGGATATTATTTTTCCATCAAAAGTGACTCCATATCGTTTGTAAGTCGAATTATATTTATGCGTCATCTTTTTCTAACTCAAAACAGTTTGATAGTGCCAAAACATAGATATCGAATTCGTACTCTGAAACGTATTCGAATACGTTTCCGAGTTGTTCCGAATAGGGCGACAGCTATTTGTCACAACCCACTGCAATAGTAACATTTTTATTAAAGTCCTGAAGTTGACCTACTGAAAATATTTTCATGTGTGGCGAACTACCTACTACATACCCCACCACCTAGTTAGGTTAAAGGCTTAATTATAAGTAAGCCCTTAATGCCCTATACAACAATATATTTTCTATTGTTTCTCATTTTCCAGCTGTCAAAAGGTTAGTGTTAACCTAGCTATATTTCAAATAATAACTTAATACACCTTTCAAATAACTGTTTCACGAAACTTTCTCACTGTGCGTTCATTCACTACAAGTGGTTTCATAATAAAGTCTCACTATATACAGGACCTAACGTTAATTAATATTAGCGCCTTGGTGTTACCAATTTATTGATAATATACTATTATAATAGATTTAGTATAAAATTTGACTCCATTCAAAAATACAACGCATTCGGCTATCAAAATGTAAATGAAACTATAATGGAATAATATAAACGTACGCACACAGATTAGTTTAACATTTAGTACAAATGTATTGTCATGGCCAATGACATCACAGCGAATAGAATATATTAGTTTTATTAGCAACAAAATTGGTACATAATGCTAGGTTTACACGCGTGCCACGCAGCCCGGGAAGCAACCTGGCAAGCAGCTCAGCGAGTAGCCCTGCCCTACACACTGCGCACGCACGTGCACATTCAAACAGTCGAACAGCCCGTTCTCATGCTTGTGCTTGTGTTTGTGCCCGTTGAATGTCGTATTAAACGCGAGCGTGCAAACGCGACATAAGATCTTACAGTGAAGGCTGTCATAACGGATACCGTTGGTACAGATCAGCGAACTAAAGCTGGCAGGTTCACAGTACTCACACTTGTGCAATTTCACTATACAGTATGTAAAGTAAAACTATGGGGCAGCGCAGACGACAGACTATCCGTCACGCACTTTTTTGCAATTATATGCAGTAACGCACACGACGCGCAAAAATCTGTCGCGGATATTTCACAGACTCAACGCACACGACGCACATCTTCGATCATTCTGTCGGCAGACCTAGACGCTCTTTTTAAATGTCTCAGACGCAGACTATCGCACAAAAAGTGTGCCGTCTGCGCTGCACCACCTATAACTGATCCCTTCACACTCATAAGCTAGACCGCGCGCGACAGAGACAGGCAGAATTTTCATGATGCGCATGCACTAAGTGACGCCGTACGTCACTTAGTGTAAATGTGTTGAAAGTGCCAGCTTTAGTTCACTGATCTGTAGGTATTATAATGAGGGCTATCGCGAGTGAATTCGCCGCTAGGGGCACTAGAGTACCGTACGGTCTTCGAAATGTCAAATAAGATTGCTTTTGCAAGAGAAAAAGTTTATTTCGGTAGTTTATCATTTTTCCGCATTTTTGTAGGGCAGCAGAGACAACAAAGATACAGAGCTTCAAAATTTAGGAGTGGGAGTCTTTGACGTCACACCGTGCAACAAAATGCCACACGGCGTCACGTCTCGCGTAATTTTAACGGGCTACATCTTTGTGATTTTTGGGCTAATTTACAAATTAAAAAATACGTGTCTTTTATTTATGTATGAGCTAAAAGACGGACTAATTACAATTTTTATGGCATTACACATTTCTATGGGCATAAGGTGATGTAATTGACCATGAAAGCAAATGTATTATAGGCACAAATGAACAATTCGAGTGCCAACTATAGACGATCTCACTATCACTAATACGAGGCGAGGGGTTCTAGTCCTACTTACAACTGGGCACGTCATAATACCGGCACGGGAATTACATACTTAAGCTGTTAGCAGATCGATCGATTTTCGATCGATGTAATAATCAATCGGTCGATGTCGATCGAGTTTCTTCCTAGTATCGATCTATGTTATCGACCGATCATCTATCTATTGTTCTGGTAGCACTCTTAAATAGCGGGAGCTTTCTACACGTATCGCGAGTTGCGCACTGTACTTCGTGACCGATAAATCGAAGAAAATCATAGGACATAGTATCTGTAGTGTGTAGCCAGGGCAATAGTATACACTTTACAACTTTGACACATTGAACCTATAATAATTTAATTTATTAATAAATTTTTCTCGGTTCATGTTATAATGGTGATATGCCATTTATTATCTTGATAAGGTTCTAAAGTGTGTACATATTATTACTTTGGTCTGTACATATCAAGAATATCAACTCATAGGGTGTGTTTCCACAGAAGCAGGTTAGGTAGAGTTAAACCGAGGCTAACAAAAAATTACCAATGATATTGTTAGAATCACACATACATCATCTCCACTTCAGCGGAACATCACACAACTTATCTCCGCTCAACTTCAATAGAACAAATTGGTATATTCTTTGGAGCGGAGCTAACGAATATTGACCAATGATATTGTTCCAATGAAGTGGAGCGGAAATGAGTAATTTAAACAATATCATTGGTATTGTTAGCTCCGCTCAGCCCCGCTTCTGAGAAAAAGCACATTGTAGTAGAAAACGGGTACAAAGTACAAAGAAACCTGATGTGCATAGCTAAGTTCAATGTTGGCTTAATAAATAAACCTGTTGAGTATTGGTTTTCAATCTTATTGCCGTGTCATAAGGTTCTAAGTATGTTTTAACTTTTGCCCGCAATATGCATTAAAGGGAGACTTTTTAAACAAATATAAAGGTTTAACTACCACACTATGCATTAAAGGGTTGTGAAATGTTATACTTGTGATAACCTAGAGACCGCAAAATTACTCAGAGCCTCCAAAAGTAAGGGTGCTTCTTCTAAGAAGCGGGGTTTCGTATAGCTACGCGAAGTTGACACTTGACCAAGGATATTCTTCCAATGAAGTGGAACGGATAAGATTTGGGCAAATCATTAGTCAATTTTCGCAAGCCTCAGTTTAGCATCGCCTCAGTTATGTCGAGATGCAGCCTAAGGATCATTTTATATATTACTAGCAAACCCGGCGAACTCCGTTTCGCCACCAGATGGCTGTTCAAAATTTTTTTTTCCTGACTTTTCTTTGCTATAAACCTTACGGAGCCCGAGACCTTTCCAACGAATGCAAAACTGTGGAAATCAGTTCGTGCGTTCTGGAGTTATAGCGTCAGGGAGGAAAACCCGACTTATTTTTATATAGTAGATGAAAGCTATTATGTATGTATAAAAACAAAAACTTGGTGACCGTCCGTACATTCCGTAGCCCAGACACCGACGCTCGTCCAACAGCCGTACGGCCAACATTATCCTTTACAACACCTACATTAAAAATCTACAATTAATTCCGAAACACGAACTATTGTCGTAAGCAATTTGCTCGCACATTACTATTATAATCATTCACACTTGGAAGTTATCAGCCTGTCCGGCCGGCGACAAAATAAGCATTTGCTTGAATTACTATAAAGGTGCGTCTAAGCTAGATGAAACCAGCACGAGCGAAGCACAAGCGGAGCCGTTCGGCTTCGTCGTTCGCGGCATCAAACGTACAACGAACCTACAATGATCACTGTCCTCGAACGCGAAGGAAATCCCTTTGGGTTCGTCAAAAAATCGACAACAGGCGGAACACAGCCGAGCACGAACGAAATCCATATTTACTTAATATCATAAATGGGAAAGTGTGTCTGTCTGTCTGTATGTTTGTCTTTCTTTCATGGCAAAACGGAGCGACAAATTGAGGTGATTTTTAAGTGGAGATAGTTGAAGGGATGGAGAGTAACATAGGCTACTTTTTGCCCCTTTCTAACACCCCACTTCCCTAAACGTAATCCCCCCCACATTAGACAAATAGTTATGTTTTAGGGGTCAAAATAATTACATTATATTTAGTCCGTATTTTAGATGATAAAAATGTATTGGACACATTATTTTTCCTTTTTTCATTCAAATAAAAAATAACAAAGATACAAGGCATCAAAAGTTAGGAGTGGCAGTCTTTGACGTCACTCCGTCCCGTAAAAATGCCACTCCGCGTGACGTCACGCGTAATTTCAACGTGCTATAACTTTGTCATTTTTAGTTTAATATACAAATTAAAAAATACGTGTCTTTTATTTTTGAATAAGCTAAAAGACGGACTAATTACATTTTTTAAAGCAACAATCCTACTGTGTTCGGCTCGTGCTCTGCTCGCGTAGCGTAGACGCACCTTAAGGATCAAAATTGAATGCGTGTTTTGTTTCCGACTAATACCACACAAACGCTCTTCGCTCAACGCTATAGTCACACAATTTGAGCTCTAAATGACCCCAGGAACAGTATCTTTCGCTTGATACACCTTCAAGATGTAAGTAAACTAAAATGAGACGATAATAACAATTTCAATTAGAATTATTGGGTTGCGAATTGTCGAATCTATAGCAAAAGTTTGATGCAATGGTAGACTAATTTAAGAATTAAAATGGATGGTCAAACCAAATACATTAGAGTATTCTCCAAGATTTAAGTTTGTCGTCAGTCGCCTTATTCGAAACGAATTCGAATTAGAACTACGCTTTGTCTCTTTCTAACCTAATAGGTTGGACACTAGAAAAGTATACTTTCCATATAGGAACAGTTTCCTACGAATTGTCAATAGATGGCAGTTCCACGAATAACCTCAAAAGTGTACCAGAGTTTCGGGGACTAGAGCAATTAACAATAATCATATTTCGCCATGATTGTCTCGAGATTATAGTTATAACCTCAGCTTAAGTTATTTAAATAATTGTTGTGGCTATACCTATTTAGTTCGTATTTTAGATTATAAAAATAATTATATTGGGACACGTATTTTCCTTTTCTCATTTAAACAAAAAATAACAAAGATACAAGGCATCAAAATATAGGAGTGGGGAGTGGTCTTTGACGTCACTCTGTGAGAAAAACTCCCACTATTCGTCGTCACGCGTAATTTTAACGGGTTATATCTTTGTCATTTTTGGTCTAATTTACAAATGAAAAAATACGTGTCTCTTATTTTGAACAATGTAAAAGACGGACTAATTACATTTTTTACGGCAACAAGCCTATTGTATTGAGGGAGGTATATGTCCAGCAGTGGACGTATGCAGGCTGATAATGATGATAGAGTGATTAGTTACTAATGTATTTATAGCGTTTAGCACTGCAGTTGTCACAAGCAGAAGTGACAGTAGTGGTTAAAAAACAAACTTTTGCCATAGACCATAGACAATTTTGACAAACACAGAGAGAGGCACATCGCCGAAGCCCAGCAGAGGGATAGCAACAGAATCTGTTCCCGGTAAAAAACTGCGCGGCTATTCACAACCGTTTCGTAAACGGAAATCGGATTCGAAAACTTTCAACTTCATTCGAATTAGCCGTTAATTTTCTTTAGGGTCGCCATCCGTTTGGTTTTCTCCGGATTTGTATTAATTTAAAATTAATCTGGACGCCATTGTATTACACAATTACAAATAAGTTGTATTTTGATATGATAGTCACAGAACCGACAACCGTTGGGGCAAACGAGTTCTGGTGTGGAGACCGATAATAATTATCATCGAATATAATTTAGGACGGGCTTAGGCCAGGTGGAGTGGCCAGTAGTGGACTGAGAGAGGCTAATGATGACGATGATAGCAAGAAAATCTATCCAGCGTAAAAAAAAAACTTCATAATTCGGAGCTTTCTTCCTCTTTGACCTGATTGACAGAGACGAGAATTGTGACAATTTGTATCGGAAACTATACAACAGCTCTAAGGCTGGCTAAATCTTTGACAATTGAAATTAAACAAAACGTTTTCGACTCTAATCCGAAATCTTTCCGAAGGCGTTGCGAATAACCCCGCAGTTCTTGCTTACCTACTATTTTGGCTTCACAACATCGCAGTAAGGTGACCAGACCGTATGTTAGGCACGAATTTTGGTACCTTACCTCATAAAAAGAACACGTTTTCCATTCACACATTCGGGACAGCAAGTAATTTATAAAAAAAAAAAGTCTTCCTGCCCCGAACTACACGAGTTTCTACCGGTATCTTTTCGGTAGAATCCTCCTTCCGTACCCATTACGAACGGTTACGAATTCACATTTGACTAACCTTTAACAATTTGCAAGTATTTTTAAACCTACGCAAAAAAAAATCCCAAACTCTATTTACATTTCCTTTTCAATCTTGTCCCGCAAAATTACTAATTCACTTTTGACTATTTGCGTGTGTTTTTACATGTTAAATGAAGTCAACCTTCATTTCATTTTTAATCTTGTCCCGCAAAATCTGAAAATCCGGTCACCCTACTGATTACATACAACCGTTCCTGACAACACTCGTTTCGTACCACGCGTACAATACCGTCACAGAACCTAATATTAGTAGGAGATTTCGCCACTGTATAGGACCGTAATCTTACGTTCACTGTTCACCTTCGTTCACCGTAGACCCCCGTCGAAGCACTTTCTAGAGGTCCGGTTGAGTCCATTCACTGCCTAGCCAAGTACCGACATAGTCCGATCGCGATACTCATTACCAAGCAGAGAAGTGAAGGATTACCTGCGAATAAGAGTCAGCATTTAATAAAACTAAACATGTTGGGGGTTAGGGTTGGGCCGGCATGGCGGTGTCAACAGACAGGTAACTTAGCTAGGAAATAGGACCAGTTACTTGCCCGTTGTCACAGCGACATGGGCTTCTCTTTCGCTTTCCATCAGGCGTAGGGAAGCCATTATTCTAATATAAAAAAAACACTAGGGACCCACCCCGGCTTCGCGCGGGTGCAATACTATATTCATATATTATACGGGGTCGCACCCGAAATGATGTGGTCCAACAGATCACCTCTGTTGGGCAAACATATGGGGTTTGCCCAACGCGGCGAACAATTTCAGAGGCCTCAGCAGTGGACTGCGATGATGCTGATGATGATGATCGGCGAGGTCGTCCTCCTCGTCGGACGAGATGACAGTGTCGTCCGCTACGGCGAGGTCGCCGCTGCGGGACGACACAGGGCCGTACCTAGTCAGAGTCGGAGTCGTTGACGCTGGAGCGCAGCTTGGAGAGCTGGCGGCGCGCGGCGGGCGTGTCGTCCTCCTCGTCGGACGAGATGACAGTGTCGTCCGCTACGGCGAGGTCGCCGCTGCGGGACGACACAGGGCCGTACCTAGTCAGAGTCGGAGTCGTTGACGCTGGAGCGCAGCTTGGAGAGCTGGCGGCGCGCGGCGGGCGTGTCGTCCTCCTCGTCGGACGAGATGACAGTGTCGTCCGCTACGGCGAGGTCGCCGCTGCGGGACGACACAGGGCCGTACCTAGTCAGAGTCGGAGTCGTTGACGCTGGAGCGCAGCTTGGAGAGCTGGCGGCGCGCGGCGGGCGTGTCGTCCTCCTCGTCGGACGAGATGACAGTGTCGTCCGCTACGGCGAGGTCGCCGCTGCGGGACGACACAGGGCCGTACCTAGTCAGAGTCGGAGTCGTTGACGCTGGAGCGCAGCTTGGAGAGCTGGCGGCGCGCGGCGGGCGTGTCGTCCTCCTCGTCGGACGAGATGACAGTGTCGTCCGCTACGGCGAGGTCGCCGCTGCGGGACGACACAGGGCCGTACCTAGTCAGAGTCGGAGTCGTTGACGCTGGAGCGCAGCTTGGAGAGCTGGCGGCGCGCGGCGGGCGTGTCGTCCTCCTCGTCGGACGAGATGACAGTGTCGTCCGCTACGGCGAGGTCGCCGCTGCGGGACGACACAGGGCCGTACCTAGTCAGAGTCGGAGTCGTTGACGCTGGAGCGCAGCTTGGAGAGCTGGCGGCGCGCGGCGGGCGTGTCGTCCTCCTCGTCGGACGAGATGACAGTGTCGTCCGCTACGGCGAGGTCGCCGCTGCGGGACGACACAGGGCCGTACCTAGTCAGAGTCGGAGTCGTTGACGCTGGAGCGCAGCTTGGAGAGCTGGCGGCGCGCGGCGGGCGTGTCGTCCTCCTCGTCGGACGAGATGACAGTGTCGTCCGCTACGGCGAGGTCGCCGCTGCGGGACGACACAGGGCCGTACCTAGTCAGAGTCGGAGTCGTTGACGCTGGAGCGCAGCTTGGAGAGCTGGCGGCGCGCGGCGGGCGTGTCGTCCTCCTCGTCGGACGAGATGACAGTGTCGTCCGCTACGGCCGAGGTCGCCGCTGCGGGACGACACAGGGCCGTACCTAGTCAGAGTCGGAGTCGTTGACGCTGGAGCGCAGCTTGGAGAGCTGGCGGCGCGCGGCGGGCGTGTCGTCCTCCTCGTCGGACGAGATGACAGTGTCGTCCGCTACGGCGAGGTCGCCGCTGCGGGACGACACAGGGCCGTACCTAGTCAGAGTCGGAGTCGTTGACGCTGGAGCGCAGCTTGGAGAGCTGGCGGCGCGCGGCGGGCGTGTCGTCCTCCTCGTCGGACGAGATGACAGTGTCGTCCGCTACGGCGAGGTCGCCGCTGCGGGACGACACAGGGCCGTACCTAGTCAGAGTCGGAGTCGTTGACGCTGGAGCGCAGCTTGGAGAGCTGGCGGCGCGCGGCGGGCGTGTCGTCCTCCTCGTCGGACGAGATGACAGTGTCGTCCGCTACGGCGAGGTCGCCGCTGCGGGACGACACAGGGCCGTACCTAGTCAGAGTCGGAGTCGTTGACGCTGGAGCGCAGCTTGGAGAGCTGGCGGCGCGCGGCGGGCGTGTCGTCCTCCTCGTCGGACGAGATGACAGTGTCGTCCGCTACGGCGAGGTCGCCGCTGCGGGACGACACAGGGGCCGTACCTAGTCAGAGTCGGAGTCGTTGACGCTGGAGCGCAGCTTGGAGAGCTGGCGGCGCGCGGCGGGCGTGTCGTCCTCCTCGTCGGACGAGATGACGATGCGCTGGCGCGGCTTGACGCCCGTCGCGCCGCGCGTCATGCGTCGCGGGGCCGCCGCCGCGCCCGGCTCGCCCGACCCGGGGGTGCCTGCAACGGACAGCGGACGTCAGTTAATGCCACTACATCTACCGACGAAGCACAGTACCAAGGCCCCAGGCCTCAAGGCTCAGGCTGCGTGCCCCATGTTTCAAGACACAATCCATTAAAACACAGTCCGAAGTACCCAGGCCCAGGTCTCAAGCCTCTGGCTGCATGCCTCATGTTTGAAGACACAATCCATAAAAACACAGTTCGCAGGCCCCAGGCGTCAAGTGTCAGGCTGCGTGCCCCATGTTTCAAGACACAATCCACAATAACACAGTTCGCAGGCCCCAGGCCTCAAGTCGCGGTCACAGTCCCGACCCTACTCGCCTCAAGCCACAGTCTGCAGGCCCCAGGTCTCAAGTTGCAGTTAAGGCTGTGTGCCCCAGGCTTTAGCCCACAGTAGACAAAAACATAGTCCGCAGGCCCCAGGCCTCAAGTCGCGATCCCAGCCCTAGGCTTCAAGTCACAATCTGCAGGCTCCAGTTCTCAAATTTCAGTACTAAGCATGTGTACCCCGGCCTTTAAGCCACAGAACACAAAACATAGTCCGCAGGCCCCAGGCCTCAAGTCGCGATCCCAGCCCTAGGCTTCAAGTCACAATCTGCAGGCTCCAGTTCTCAAATTTCAGTACTAAGCATGTGTACCCCGGCCTTTAAGCCACAGAACACAAAAACACAGTCCGCAGACCACAGGACATAGATTTTTTTTTTTTTCAAATTTTTCCTTTTTTTTATGAAAAAAAAAAGGTTCAATATCTCACCTTCCTCCTTTTTGTGCTTAGTCTTGGCCTCCTTCTTGGCCTGTTTCTCCTGCTCCTTCTTGTCCATCTTGGCCTGTTTGAGCGCCCTGCACTTCTCAATGGTCGGCTTGCCGTCCAGACCGGCCGCCGTCAGCAGATCCATCATCTTCTGCACTCGCTCTTTGTTTTTCGTACAACCTGAAATCACAAATAGCGGCAAACCGTATGTGTGGATGTGTCACTGATGTTTTACACAAGCTCAAATAGAATGGAAATATACATTAAAACAAAAAATAAATAACAGCATTTTTTTTGCAAAAAAAAAAAATGGGTGATACTGATAATAGGCACAAAAAAAATAGGGTGATTCCATGATGGTCCCTTAGACTTGTTGCCTTAACATATTTAATTAGTCCCGTCTTTAAGCTTATTCAAAAATAAAAGACGTATTTTTCCTTTTTTCATTCAAATAAACAATAGCAAAGATACAAGGCATCAAAAGTTTAGGAGTCTTTGACGTCACTCGCTCCCGTAAAAATTCCTCACCGCGTGACGTCACGCGTAATTTCAACGAGCTATAGCCCGTTACAAATCGTCAAAAATTACAAAGTTATAACTTTGAAATTTTAAGTCTAATTTACAAATAATATTATAAAGAGGAAAGATTTGTACCTATTTTTGTATGTTTGTAATGAATAGGCTCAAAAAGTACTGGGCCGATTTAAAAAAACTCTTTCACCAATAGAATGCTACATTCTTCCAATTTGGCATAGCCTACATTTCATTTTGAAAAAAATTAGGGATCCTTGGTAAAATTTGAACTTTATTTTCTTTTATAATAAATGTCCTTTATAATTGAACTAGCTGTGCTCGCGACTTCGTCCGCGTGGAATAGTAATTTTTTCCCCGTTTTTTTTTACATTGTCTATTATTTCTTCGCTCCTAATAGTTGCAACGTGATGTTATATAGCCTAAAGCCTTCCTCGATAAATGGTCTATTCAACACAAAAAGAATTTTTCAATTCGGACCAGTAGTTCCTGAGATTAGCGCGTTCAAACAAACAAACTCTTCAGCTTTATAATATTAGTTAAGATAAGCTAAAAGACAGACTAATTACAATTTCTAGCCATAATAACCTATTGTACATACCTTCAACGAGCTTCTTATAATCGAACCGTATCCCTGCCGCCTTGCAGAACTTCTTCATGTCGGTGATGCCGGGCTGGCGCAGCTCGGGCGGCACGGGCGGGCGGCCGCGGCGGCCGGGGGTCGCGCCGGGCGCGCCGGCCGGCTTGGGCGACGTGTTCTTGGAGCCCTTCGGCCGGCCCGGGCCGCGCTTCAGCGGGGTGCCGTCCTGGGAACACACAAACACACTTACCTCTACCCTTAAGTTGTCTGGAAGAGATCGCTTATAGCGATAAGGCCGCCTAAATTGTGCAACAAGTGTCTGTAATGCCTAGTTCTTAAGTCAAATGTATGGTGCGCAATAAAGTATATCTAATCTAATCTAAACACAAACGATTCTTTGAAAAACTTCTTGTTAAAAAAAAGAAAACAAACGGCCACGACTTGGGAGCCTTCAAGAAACGAGCGTACTTCTATTTAAAAAGCGGGCAGCGACCCTAAACTCTAGAGTTGTCATGAGAGTAGGGGATGTAAGGGAGCGGCCTATCATCATTTCGCTCCAAGCCAACCTCACCTGCCCGTGGTGCATCCTGCCGAATAGCAAACGAGGCAATAGCAACCGTCTGGTGGCGGTATAACCATCACAATTGAAGGCGTAGCTAAATACCACAGACCAGTGACGGTCGGTTATAATTACGGTTATAATTTTTAGCCATAATAGCCTATATACGAGTATCATATCATCATACTTATAATGAAAGAAACACACCTCATCAGTCTCCTCCGAATCGCTTCCCGATGAACCCGAAGAGTCTTCTGACGATGAAGAGTCCACTGTTGTGACCTGTTACACAAATACATAGGTATTTCAAAACTATAAGGAAAATCAACGTAAAAATGTTCATGAACAAAAATGTACTGTGCGGGAATCTAAACTACAACCCTTGGCTCAGAAGGCAGAGGTCACTACCAATGAGCCATCAAGCCAGTATTGTGTACTTTTTTTATTTCTTTTTTCTTTTTATTATAGCTCGACATAATGGCTTCCCTACGCCTGATGGAAAGCGAAAGAGAAGCCCAAATCGCTGTGACAACTGGCGAGTAACTGGTTAGTAACCTGTCAGTTGCCACTGCCATGCCGGCCCAACCCTACCCCCCACGAGCTCCGGAGACCCTACTCACCAGCAGAAACACGACCCGGAGGTCATTTGGCTGCGGTATTCTATAGGGTGGAGGTCCGTCCCCGGACGGGCGGCTCAATTCGAGCGAAGATTCGCTATGCCCTACCTCTCTTAAATCTCTCTTCTGAATTGACTACGACGATGGCTTGCGCGGCCTTGTCATCATCACCGGACTGTTGGGGGAGCGGAAGGCTCTCACCCCTAGATTGTGTAGGTAGTTAATGTGGTATTGTACCTCGTTAGGATGTATGATGATGTGTTAAGGGAGCGGCCTATCGTCATTTCGCTCCAAGTCAACCTCACCTGCATGTAGTGCATCCTGCCGAATAACAAACGAGGCGCTGGCAACCGACTGGCGGCGGTATAACCGTCACAATTGAAGGCGTAGCTAAATACCACAGACCGATGACGGGCAGCAGCGTCACCGGAGCAAGGAGCTACGCCCTGCGATTCCCAAACCCCAAGTCCTAAAGAGGGCTATCGTGTGTGAATTCGCCACCGGAGGATATCCTCCAGACGTATGTACTCCAGACCAGTGGCGGCTGTACCTTAAGTAAGTCAAAAGTTAAAGATTACAAAATATTCCTTCATCTTTATTTTTAAATTACCATTTTAATATTATTATTTAAACTACATAAACGTATAAAAATATATTTCCGATTATGGTGAAACAGTTTTGAACGCTTTACTAAACTATTAAGACTCATTTTCCTGTGAAGACATTATTGCCGTGCGCTTCGGCGAGCGCACGAGGACTGCTAATACAACTTGTATGGGAAACGAGTCAACACGCCTGGCGCGTGAAACAAAAGATAGTTCATAGAAATGTACCGAGCAATGTGTCTGTTCTCGAGCGCCGCACGGGCGAACCGAACATTACCGAAAGCACCCGATGTTTGACGAATTAACCGCGCGCGGCCGGTCAACTGGCAGCCATGATTGCCATCTCATTTTGTGACGCGTTAATTATTGTTTGTTTACATTATCGCACTTTTTTTAAATTATACAAACAATACACGATTTACACGATTTTAATAAATAGGTGATTGAAGATTTCGCTTCGGAAATATGTCGTCGCATTGATTTAATGTATAAAAATAAACATATTTTATGCCAATTGTATAAAGTGTAAGTAGGTAGGTTTTTTTTTACTAATTTTAATATTTTAGTAAAGTGCACCACCATTTCGATAACCCACCAGCCGCCACTGCTCCAGACCTAAGTGGCGAACAACTCGAGAGGCCTATGACCAGCAGTGGCCTGTATTATGATGATGATGATGTACCTCGTTAGATATGAGCCCTCTCGCCTGCAGCTTGGCGGCGGCCAGCTTGGCGGCGGCGGCCTTCTGAGCCGCTATCTGCGCGGCCTGCGTCGCCAGCTTCTCCCGCTCGGCGTTCGCGTCGTAGTAGTTGAACAGCACCTCCATGGAGACGGGCACGTCGCCGAAGTACACCTCGTTGGGGATGTGCGACGAGTCGAGGCAGTCGTCGCTCCATCGCCTGCGGGACGCGTTCAGACGAGGGATTAATAAATAAATAATGTAAAATAAGCCATAAAGTCAGGAAGCCATAATGCCGAAAAAAAATTTTTTATACAAGGTGACTTTTTAATCACTATCCAAATTTTTTCTGGGCATTAGGTATCGTTATTAGAGCATATTTCTGTAAAAATAAATATAGTCAATATTTTCACAACAAAGTTATTGTCCCGAATCTTAACTAATATTATAAAGCTGAAGAGTTTGTTTGTTTGAACGCGCTAATCTCAGGAACTACTGGTCCGAATTGAAAAATTCTTTTTGTGTTGAATAGACCATTTATCGAGGAAGGCTATAGGCTATATACCATCACGCTGCAACTATTAGGAGCGAAGATATAACGGAAAATGTATGTTCGCGCGCAAGGTGAGCGCGGAGTGTTAGTCAACGCGGGGGGCGGGGGGAAACGATCCGCGACCGCGATGCCCCGCGCTGCCCCGCACCGCCCCCTCCCAGCCGCCGGGAGCACTGGGACGACGGGAAGCGGAGTCGACGACGGAACTCGGACGCAGACGCAACTGCCACGCGCTCCGAATATAATCCCTTCACAATGATCAAAGTTTTTAATGTAAAAACAAAGGGGAAAACTATTTCACGCGGACGAAGTCGCGGGCACTGCTAGTAAATAAATATGTAAAATAAGCCATAAAGCCAGGAAACCATAATGCCGAAAAAAATTTTTTTATACAAGGTGACTTTTTAATCACTA
Organism: Conogethes punctiferalis; assembly: GCA_031163375.1. NCBI lineage: Eukaryota > Metazoa > Arthropoda > Insecta > Lepidoptera > Crambidae > Conogethes > Conogethes punctiferalis. The sequence goes on along the minus strand of CM062097.1, from coordinate 1,844,081 downwards.
TCCAAATTTTATTCTGGGCATACCTATCGTTATTAGAGCCTATTTCTGCAAAAATAAATATAGTTAATATTTTCACAACAAAGTTATTGTCCCGAATCCATTATAAATTTCGCATGGTTACCATCTCTGACGTAAATATTTAGTACGCAAAACGATAAATATCAATGGTATTACGAATTAAGGTAAGAATTAAAGGTAAGACGGTATTACCGTGAGTACTACGAAATGGTAACCATGTGAAATTTATAATTGGTTCGGGACAATGAATTTGTTGCAAAAATTTTACCTATATTAACAACACCTAATGCCTAGAAACAAATTGGATAGTGATTAAAAAGTCACCTTGTATAGTATCTCGACATAAAACGAGCTACCTTTCCCCTTCCCCTTTTCTTTCACTTCACACTCATAAACTAGCGCGCGTTCGCGAGGGAGACAGGCAGACTTTTCATGATGCGCATGCAGTACGACGTCACGCCGCGCGCTTGTTCACAGACACACACAGTTCACAGTGTAAATGTGCAGATCTTTGCCCTATTTGGCAAGCAACTGGAGATGTCCAGTAGTGGTCTGCAATGGGCTGATGATGATGGATTCACTGACCTCCTGAACTGTATACCGGAGAAGTCCTTCCGGAGCGTATCACTTAGTTATTGCTGTAGGCTGATGATGATGATTTCTAAGAAACACTACTACTGGACTATAATGGGTTCACTGACCTCCTGAACTGTATCCCGGAGAAGTCCTTCCGGAAGGGCCGTATGGCGTACTGGTTGTAGACGCGCGCGGGCGCGGCGTGTTGTCCCCTTCACACTCATAAACTAGAAAGCGCGAGAGGGAGACAGGCAGACTTTTCATGATGCGCATGCAATACGACGTCACGCCGCGCGATTGTTCACAGACACTAGTGTAAACAAACGAGGAGCTGGCAACCAACGTGTGGGCGGTATAACCATCACAATTGAAGACGTAGCTAAATACCACAGGCCGACGACGGGCAGCAGCAGCGTCGACGGAGCGAGACAAGCTATGGTAGAGCAAGATATGGTAGTATGGTAAGCTGATGATGGATTCACTGACCTCCTGAATTATATCCCGGAGAAGTCCTTTCAGAGCGTATCACGAAGTGGCATTTATGGATAAAGACCGCGATGATGACGATTTTGAAAGCATAGTTGATAAAGCCGCTGTGTGCCGTGTTTGCTGAGCGCTGTGAGCTCGTAATCCTATGTGAAATGGAATATAGTGGGTTCACTGACCTCCTGAACTGTATACCGGAGAAGTCCTTCCGGAGCGTATCGCTTAGTGGTTGCTGTAGGCTGATGATGATGATTTCTAAGAAACACTACTACTGGACTATAATGGGTTCACTGACCTCCTGAACTGTATCCCGGAGAAGTCCTTCCGGAAGGGCCGTATGGCGTACTGGTTGTAGACGCGCGCGGGCGCGGCGTGTTGTCCCCTTCACACTCATAAACTAGAAAGCGCGAGAGGGAGACAGGCAGACTTTTCATGATGCGCATGCAGTACGACGTCACGCCGCGCGCTTGTTCACAGACACACACGATCCACGATTTTTGCCCTATGTGGCAAGCAACTGGAGATGTCCAGCAGTGGACTGCAATAGGCTGATGATGATGGATTAACTGACCTTCTGAACTGTATCCCGGAGAAGTCCTTCCGGAAGGGCCGTATGGCGTACTGGTTGTACCCGGGCGCGCGCGGGCGGGGCGTGTTGTGTAGTGTGGGCGGTCGCGGCGGCGGACGCACGCCGGGCGCGGCGGGGCGCACGCCGGCCGGCTTGGGCTTGTTGGTGGACCCCTTCGGCCTCCCGCGCTTCTTGGGCTGCACAGTAAACTTCTCTGAGGACTTATGGGAGCGGGGCAAGGGGCACGCGCGGGGCGGGGGCACGTACAATACGGTGACAATCCGTGTGCCTAGCACGAACACTTTCGAAAAAGTATGCGTAACGTAACCGCAAACGGGCGATAATTTTCACTACGTTCACGTACGTAAATGTAGTACCTCTTACGCACGATAGGGGCGCTGTACCAAGTTTCATACAAATGTTGACGGTAACGTTACGCATACTTTTTCGAAAATGTTCGTGCTAGGCACACTGTTGTGTGATGATGACGAAGCCACACTGGCTATCATCGTAGACATTTACAAGAAAAAATGTTCAAGACGTAAATGTATAATATGTGTCGACCGACGCTGACATAAATGGGACCTGACCAGAGAGACTCTAAGAATCGATTTAAATAGAATAGAATAGAAAAATATTTAGATCAAATGATTTTCATGCTATTTGTAGTCCAAGATGACACCCGCATTCTAATTAAAATGCGCCTAGTAATGTTTGAGCTGGAACCAGATCTTGAGCTTCGGCGGAATTGCTATTGCGCCCGAACAATATAAATAAATAAATAAATATCAGCCAACATCACATACATTGCTGCGATCCCAAAGTAAGTAGCTTAAGCACTTGTGTTATGGGTATCAGAACAACGAAGGTACCACAAATACATACTTAAATACAAATATAAACACCCAGACACGGAACAAACACAAGTGTTCATCACACGAATGTTTGTCCCGGGTGGGAATCGAACCCACGACCCTTGGTTCCGAAGGCAGGGGTCACTACCAATTGAGCCACGAGCCAGTCTATATGTGTGTACATATTTACAAAAAAATATATTTAAGTAACTTTATCAGTTGTCTAGTACCCATAGTACAAGGTTCGGCTTAGTTTGAGGCTAGATGGCGATGTGTGGCCCAGCGTGGCATGTCTGCAGTTATTTATTAATTTATACGACTACCTGTCTTCATTATATTTTTAAGACTATGATGATAGCCAGGGCTGCCATAAGGCTGATGATGATAACATCATCCATGTGGCATTGAAACACTGTTCTTTTGTGCAAAAAAAAAAGCATCACAGCACTATGGGGGTTTGTTAACTGCCATAGGGGTCCAAGACCATGGACAATCAATCAATAATAATGTATTTTATCAAGTTTAACCGATGCTTACAGCTAACTTACTATACTTAAAGAAACTCGACATGCACAAAACACATTTTCTCCTTTCCTAGACGAACGAAACCGTGAAAAAATTCAGTCGAATTGAGCCTTTTGTTGAAGTCGGTTAAAAATGCCTTGCAGACAAACAAAAACTGCAAAATGAAATAAAACAATTAAAAACAAAGGGGTACAAGAAAAGAGCCTACATTTGAAGCACATAAATGACAATAGGCATAGTCCCGTTAATGGAGGACATAGGCCCATTAACGAAGGCTTAGGCCCATTTACTCAAGACATAGGCCCGTTAACGCAAAAACAATGCCCGTTAACGCAGGTTCTAGGCTTGCCAGTCCTCTCATCACAATTGTATGTTTTTTTTTTACATTAGCTATTGAGACTAAAAAAAATCATGCGGTTCGCGTATGAACACAAAAGTTTTACGTCATACCATCTCACAAAAGTCAGCTTGGTAAATGGGAATCCCTCCCAAAAGGGGAGGACTTACCAACAAATCCTCGCCGAATTCCCAGTTGGCAACAAGTGGCAGGGATACGGGTAGCGCCGAAGCAACCGGTACACTCAATTCATGACCCCCAAAAAAAAATTATAAAGGAAGCTGAAAATCTACGTACACTGACCTCCACGCTGGAGGTAGAGGTCTTTCCGGGAGTGCTCATCATCTTCATGTCCGGGCTGCTGAACGGCTTGCGGTCTTCCTCCCTGAGGAGAAAAATTTTCTTTTTAATCTTCTAAATTGAAGTAAAAGTTAAAAAGTTGTTATAAAAGTTGTGTGCTAGGATCGTAGCAAATGAAAGGAGGTGGTCTCTGCCTACCCCTCTGGGAGAAAGGCGTGACGTTATGTATGTATGTAAATATGTAATATCATCATCATCAGCCATCAGACTCTCTCTGCCGTTAGGTAGTGACTCGCGGATGTAAGGGAGCGGCCTATCATCTTTCCGCTCCAAGCCACCCCCTCACCTGCCCGTGGTGCATCGTGCTAAATAACGAACGAGGCGCTGGCAACCGATTGGTGGTGGTATAACCGCGACGATTGAAGGCGCAGCTAAATACCACAGGCCGATGTCGGACAGCAGCGTCACCGGAGCGAGAAGCTACGCACTGCGATCGCCAACCCGCCTGCCCAGCGTAGCGATTATGGGTAAAGCCTCAAAGTGTTTGCCCAAAGTGGCGAGCAACTGGAGAGGCCTATGTCCAGCAGTGGACTGTGATGGGCTGTTGTTGTTGTTTTGTTATCCACGTTTCAGCGGTGTAGGTCAAACTAGTAGGTAACCATTGTGTACATTAAATGTTGTGTACGCCTATAACGGGCATATGTACAAGAATTTATGTTGTATCTTATTGTAATGAATGTTCTGTATATATGCTGTTGGTGTACCGTTTCAAATCTACACTAATATTATAAAGAGGAAAGATTTGTACCTATTTTTGTATGTTTGTAATGAATAGGCTCCGAAACTACTGGACCGATTTGAATAATTCCTTCACTGTCGGAAAGCTACACTATCCCCGGTGAACATAGGGTATATTATATTTATAAAAAGGTTAGGGATCCGTGCTAAAAGTTTAATAATGTAACCGAAGGTGTGAAAATATTACCAAAAAGCTATCTTTCAAACTGACGTGTATTGAAAACGTTACCATAGCAACCTAAACAACCCGAAGCGAAGCGAGGGCGGTTTGGCTAGTAAATAAATAAACTAGTAGGAAACATTGATTTATAGACCTTAGATTTTAGACAATATGCTGTGCCAATACAGAAAAAAAAGGTACAACTTACGATTTTTCGGCTGAAACCGCGCTTGCGTCCGTGGGCCTCTGAGCGTCGCCCGCGCCTCCCTCCTTTGCGCCCTCCACTTTGCACGCCTCTGCAAACACAACCACTATAGTAGATAGATAGATTGGGAAGAATACCCTGTCTATTAATTAAGTAATCAAAACTATATCAACATCCCAGGCAAGTTGATTAACACAGTTATCAAATATCTATAAATACCTACCTATATATAACTCAAAGGAGACTGACTGACATAGTGATCTATCAACGCACAGCCCAAACCACTGGACGGATTGGGCTGAAATTTGGCATGGAGGTAGATGTTATGACGTAGGCATTCGCTAAGAAAGGATTTTAATCAATAGGGATGTTTCCAGAGTCAAAATAATTACATTATATTTAGCCCGTATTTTAGATTATAAAAATATATTCGACACATATTTTTCCTTTTTTCATTTCAACAAAAAATAACGTCTTTGACGTCACTCGTTTGCGAAAAAACTCCCAAAATCTTACGTCACGCGTAATTTTAATGGGCTATATCTTTGTCATTTTTGGTCTAATTTACAAATGTAAAAATACGTGTCTTTTATTTTTTATCAATCTAAAATACGGACTACATAATTACTTTTTTTTCGGCACCATGCCCATTCTACTCCCGAGGGGATAAAATAGTGGATGAAACTCTATTCCACGCGGACGTAGTCGCGGGCACTGCTAGTTATGTAAGAAAGTTGGCAAACCTAATAAAAAAAACTAACTTTAGTTTTTTTATGCCTTGCCTCCCCACATTTATCGACGCGGAATCTATGATTTAGTCTATACAACTACTGAGTTGTATAGACTAAATCATAGATTCCGCGTCGATAAATGTGGGGAGACCCTTAGTCGTAAATTACCGAAGGTTGTCTGGAAAAGATCGCTTATAACGATTTATTTAATAAAGATTCTTATCTTGTACAATTTATCGTTCTTTATTACGAAAGCTAGCTGCCAGAACACCCAACCCATGACAACGGCTACAAAAATTATTACTCACCCACTGACTTCTCGCCGGGTTTATCGCCCCCTGCATGCACATCATCTATAAACAAATGTCACATTTTAGACTTACATCTCATATGTATAATAAGTATGTGCAAAGTCAGAGCAAATACAAATAGATACATAGCGAACCTTCGCTCGAATATGTTTCCAGGGTCAAAATAATTACATTGTACTTAGTCTGTATTTTAGATTATAAAAATATAATGGACACATATTTTTCCCTTTTTGCATTGAAACAAAAAATAACAAAGATACAAGGCATCAAAATTTAAATGGCACACTCTTTGACGTCACGCGTAATTTTAACGGGCTATATCTTTGTCATTATTGGTCTGATTTACAAATGAAAAAAATACGTCTTTTATTTTTGAATAATCTAAAAGACGGACTAATTACATTTTTTACGGCAACAGGCCTATTGAGCCGCCCGTCCTCCGCCCTTTAGAATACCGTAGCCAAATGACCTCCGGGTCGTGTTTCTGCCGGTGAGTACGGTTTATGGAGCTCGTGGAGTGAGTGCTGCATCGGCAACCTGGGGTTAGGATGGGCGAAGCGTTTGATACCAATGGTATTGCAGGCGTCCATAGACTGCGGTAACCGCTTAACATCCATAGGCTTGTTTGCCACCACTTATAAAAAAAATACTAATGCAATATATCCGAAAGTTATTTATAGGATGGATAGATGGACATTTGCACCTGAAAGAGTACTTTCATGTTAAAACTACTGAAACCGTGCAAAGATTCTCTATGCCCTACTTCTCTTAAAAGTACGATAGTAGGATTTACCTTTGTTTTGCAGATCTGCTGATTTGAGTGAATCCATTGGCTTTTGAACCACATCTAAAAAGAAATAGGGTATTATTTTAATAAAAATGTATTTTTTCTTTAGCTATTTTCAATTATGTATTGTATAGATCAGAGTTAGTAAATGGGGCGAGCAGTCTCCTCTTTGTAGTAGCTCTGTGGTAAAGATATAGGATATTATTATCCGCCCAAAAACATTTTCATGTAAAATGTAGCCAAGACGAGGAGGGCGAGATCACATTGCGTGCGCTGTCAAAAAGTTATCAGATGTCATGAAGAGCCAAGCTGATTACAACTCTACACACTCCCAATTATTTTACAATCACAAATGTAACATCTTTGCAAAAATATGTGGACGGCCGTTTCGCATATAATAAGGGGTATTTTTTTTTCGTTTTCACAATAGTTCTTACGAAAGCAAAAAGTTCAAAAAGACTGCGAAACCTTTTGAGAAATGGTAGGTTGGCGGGGGCTCTCTAATATGACATGCTCCACAGGTATATGGATGTAAAGGGTCTAAGAGCCTATCTCCATAATGAAACTTACCAAGTGGTTTGTCCACCGGTCTCTGAGCAAGGTCGTCCGGCTTGAATATGTCAGTCTTTATCTTGATTTTCGGTTGATCAAGGTCTCCACCCTAAGTAAAACACAAAATTAAGTATACTTTGTTAGGCCACAAAGATTAATAAAATATTGTAAAAGCATCTTCGCTCGAATTGAGCCATCCGTCCAGGGAAGGACCTCCACTCTATAGAATACCGCAGCCAAATGACCTCTGGGTTGTGTTTCCGGTGAGTAGGATTTCCGGAGCTCATGGGTGGTAGGGCTGAGCCGGCATGGCGGTGGCAGCTGACAGGTAACTGACCAGTTACTTGCCCACTGTCACAGCAACTTGGGCTTCTCTTTCGCTTTCCATAAAGCGTAGGAAAGCCATTACGTCGAGGTACAATAAAAAAAATCGAGTAATAAATAAATAACCCAAAATTTGCTACACTGAGCCATACAGCACCATCTAGTCCCAATGCCCTATGTCCAGCGGCGGACCTGCAATAGGCTGATGATAATAATAAATTAGATCAATAGGCCTGCAACTCCGCCTGCTATATAGCATTTATGCAACAGGTCATAAAGAAAAAGAAAAATATGAAGAACTAACACACCTCAAATGCACAGGTACCCAAAAACCTATTCATAGACAACTTTTGAGTGCCGGTTGTCATTTTAAAGGCCTTACTTCTCTTAGTGTTATTAGTTTTAATAGATACATAATGTTTGTCAATATGAGTGTAAGATTTCCATTTACCATCATCTCATTTTCCGGATGGGGTCTCTTCTGCGAATCTGTGGGCTCAAGTTTTATTTCCGGCTTCAGCTGCTTAACGTCGAGAGGTTTTTGTGCGTCAAGGGGAGGCAGCAAGTGCGACTGCGGGGGCCACGCTGCCTTGTGCACTCCAACATCGCCGTAGCCTTGCACTGAAATAATGAATGCAGATTTTAAAAAACTTTCAACCATCTTTGTCACTGTAAAGTTCTATCTAGCGTGGTTGTATACTGTCAAAAGATTGTGAGCTGTCGAATAATAATGAACTGTAACATATTCCTTACAATTTAATGTTTTATTTTTCAGTAGATTGTGATCAATCAAAGTGGAACTGTTTGTTTGATAATTCAATGAGTGACAGATTTTAATTTAAGAATTTTGCTTAGATTGGAAAAATTAAAATTAAGCGAATTTAAATTTAAATGTAAAATGAAACAAATACTAATCAACAAATGTTATTATAAATTGACGGACTTTTTATGTGACAAAAATATTGCATGAATGATATTATTATATGTACCTAGTCTGACTTTATATAATTTGTACACTGTAAAGGTATGGCATGTTGAAACCTGTATTATTGACCTGACATCTACCTATGTACACATGTTTCGAACAAATAAATTATCTTTATCAATTACAATACGGATGATGACAAGGTATGAAAATGAAGAAAATAAATAGTCCGTCTCTTAGATAATAAAAAAATATAAGACCCGTATTTTTTGTTTTGTCGAAATAACAAGAAAATACTTAGATATAGCGCATTAAAGTTACGGAGTGGGGGCTAACTACGTCACGTTAGAGTATATTTAGTACTCTAACGTGACGTCATGTGACATTTAAAATCAATGTATCTTCGTAAGTTTTTGAACAAGAGGCAAAATAAAAAATACGTATCCAATATTTTTCATTAATCTATCTGATGGACATTAAATTATTTTTTAGTCATCATCCCAATTGACCGCAAAATAATAATTAAACCATAAGTTCCTAATCTTTCGACAGTTTACCATCTCAAAAGGGATTATAATCTAACAGTATTTACAATTTTATGATAACATCTATATTACAGACAAGTGTGTATCCTGTGAAAATTTATACAACTTGATAATGTTAACTTTCAAAAGAGTGGCATTTTGGTTAAAAATTATAGAATTTGTTAGCATAAGATTTTGTGGTCATAAATTGACCTGGTGCATGGGAATCGGGTACAGGTGCAGTTCAACTGGTAAAGAACAAATTTTAACATCAAAACAATAAATTATTTATATACATGATTTTTGTACAATAATTAGAACTATTTCGATAAATAAAGCATAAACTTTAATAAAACAATACAGTTTCAATGTAAAACCATGCATTTCTATTCTTATAAGACTATTGTTTTTAACATTTGTCAACAAAATAGATTTAGATACATGCAGCCTAAATCAACCTGTTTAGGTACAGGTAAAAAATGCTTTTTTACATTTGTCTGGAATATATACGTTTGAAGTATTATTATAGATATTCAAGCAAGGCCAGATATCTGCAAAGATATGAAAACATTGTTTGTACAATTCAAACATCAGACAATCTGTTTGTACTAAGTAAAAAGGAACTTACCCATATGAGATTGGGGCATATGCAACTGGGCCTGTGGCTGCTGTGGTGGAAAGCTCTGATGATGGGGGTAATTCTGATGGGCTGGGGGCGCGTACGACAGGTTCTGGGGCGCGTAGCCCCCCGGGGGCGGGGGCCCGTAAGGCGAGAACGCATCTGGAGGCGGATAGTGGGTGTTGTACGCGCCCGCATAAGGCTGGTACGGAATCTGGTGCCCATTATCTACAACAATAACTCACTTTAATAAACAACCAATTTCCCGCCTACCAAACTTACACACAACGCGGTATATCACGTACCAATGTAATTTAGCGGCAAACCGTTCCCCTGGACGACCCCGTGGCCCGGCTCAGCCTCCATACGCAGCCGCTTCTGATTCATCGCTCTTTCCGCCTCATAATTCATCTTGGTAACTAAAAACAAACATCTCTTAGTAACCTACACCTCACAACGAAACTGGAACACATTTCCACGCCGACAATGCACCGAAATACGACTCAATAGCGATAATATCGCAAACTATGACTGACGCCAACCGGACGCCAGCACAAAACACAGGTTATACGCTCAGCCAAAGCAAACACAAGCGTACCTTTGTTGGTCACTGATTGTTATTGATTTTAGTTAATAGAAGCACTTATAGCACTCCCTGCGACGTATTGAAACATAATAGAGCACAATATGTAGTCAAAATAACTGTTGCATACAAAATATGCATCAAATTATCGGTCTAATGACAGTAAAATTAGAAAAAAACACAAGTGAAGCGAAGTTGAGACGAGGTTCATTTATTTTTTTTCTCATTCTTTCACTTAGTGATGTATGTATGTATATGTAAATGTAGTACTGATATGTTAACTCCATCAATTGAACATCGATTGTGACTCATGGATATCGATTACTATTGTACGAATATGAACGATATGAGGGGTCAGTCCGGAAAAGACACGTCATGAATTAATATACAGTATGTATTTTTTTAAGTCATGCACTGTATATGTGTATATGTACAGACAGACAATGGTATTTGGGCACGTAGGTGATATTAACATGATGAGGGCGTTGCTGTGAAACACTATAGGCCATGACCATTGTGTACAGGGGGTAATTAGTGAGCAAATAAAGAAATTGAATTGAATTGTATGTAGTGGCGGACAATTGTCGGTCGTCGGTTGTCGGTTTTTTGGGCACACTTCAAAGGAATCGTGGCGTAGCGTGGCATGTGGTTCACACAATCGGCCATTAGTTCATCACCGACCGCTGACGGAGATAGTACACATTTTTGTTGCGTACTACGAGTAGGTACCTATAATTTTTGATAGATAAAAATGTCTGTACCGTGGAGTAACGAATAAACCTTCAAATTCATTTATTTATTGAGCTCCCAGCCGCGGTGTTTCCCGATCCCTACGACTTGTCCTTCTTCAAACGTGGTTTAAAGAGAACTCTTTCCTCACGGTAGGCATCGGTTTAGCTGTGCCCCTGGCATTGCAGAGTCTATGAGCGGCGATAACCGTTTAACGTCAGATGGGCCGCTTGCTCGTCTGCCACCCACAGTAATAAAAAAAATTTATATCAGGCTGAGCCTGTATTATTTCTTAGCCCGTACTTATTTCTACGTCCGTAGGGAAAACATCTGGAGGATATACCCATAATCGCCACGCTGGGCAGGCGGGTTGGCGATTACAGGGCGTAGCTCCTCGCTCCGGTGACGCTTCTGCCCGTCATCGGCCTGTATTTAGCTACGCCTTCAATTGTGATGGTTATACCGCCACCAGTCAGTTGCCAGCGCCTCGTTTGTTATACGGCAGGATGCACAACGGGCAGATGAGGTTGGCTTTGAGCGAAAATATGTTAGGTCGCTCTCTTATCCCAATCGTGAACTGTGCTGCCGTCCTAACGAGTGCACGAGTGAAGAGTGTTTGGGCGAAATGTCATAGGACTATATTGTGTGTGTGATTCACCTTATCTTTTCATTGTTAACATTCACTAATATATTTTTAATCGATTCATTGACATTGATGATCATGCATTATGTTTGCATCAGTTGTTTGCAAAAATAGTAACCCTTATGTTACTGTGATCTTATGGTTTCCTCTGAAAACCAGCGTTACAGCAAAGGTTTGCTGTAACAATAGCTGAGTCAGCGCCTTTTTAGTCGCATTATGCAGAGAAGCATTTTTCCTTTTATTTACCAACAGTTGTATTTTGTTTTTGTTTATTTCGCAAACGCGTATTTTTTCTCTCTGTTTTTCCATTCTATTCTATCTTGAGCAATGAACACGACTTGATTCCATATTTTCAACTGATTTATCAATTAGTGTGCACCAATTCAATGAACTGCGCTACATCACTAACAAGCTTTTTAGGATTATGGCTCTGGATATCAATCTTCACTCAATAAATAAATTAAAAAGATTGGTTTACGTTAAAAATTCTGAGATAATAAGTTATGTATTATTATTTAGGTATTGTAAAATACTGCAGACGCTGACAAAAAATTTAATGTATTTAACAGATTGGATAATATTTTCTAAGTGTTTATTTTATATGTTTATTACATATTATTCGATTCACATTCTTCATTTTAAACAATGTTCCAAACTTACATTTTATCATTAAATCAATCGTAATTTCGACCATTTTAATATAAAGACTTCAAAGTAGGTATATTTCCCAAAAAAAACAAGTTCAATTCTAACATCAGGTTACGAGCTGCACTGTCTTCAGTGTCTTCAGTGCAAAGCCACAATAAAATGAACCCCCAAAAAAAAGTTGCGATGCCAAACTTCCTTCTTCTTGCTTGACGAGACGAATGTCGTCTCAGAAAACTTTTTTACATGGACTTGTGTGTTTTTATAAATCATTCATTATATGCTTACAAATGACTGATTATGTTTATATTATTGAGATTTTTAGAAGACTTTTTATGAATGCTTTTGTGAAAATCGTGAATTATTAGACTTGAATAACATTGTTAAGTTTGGAGTGGTAATAACGTGCTGATACCCCGGTGATAGCGGTGAGTGTTCGTTCTGTCATTAAACATTTTAAGATTTAAGTTTCAACATAATTGCGTGGTAATTATATTAAAGCTTTTGCTGTTTCGTCGTAAAAAGCTTGAATTAATTATAAAGTTACTAATTAGAGTTAAACTTGACATTATTAGGTATGGGTAAAACCCATTTCTGATAAAATATATTTATTACGTATTTCCATGTACAAACGTCTGGCTGTAACGCACTTCGTCAAATTACTAAGTGTGTTATATCTAAAATAAAGTATAAAAGTCGATTGTTATGGTTGCATAATTATTATACAGGGAAGTGTTAAGCTTGTAAGATAAGATAGGAAAAAAATGTATTAAGTCTTCTAACCTTTAGGTACTTTTTAGGTGTTAGACATTATCTAAATATGGCTGTTGTCCACTATAATTATAACAAAGTACTTTTAGAATATTAACTAAGAGTTAATCATTTCAACTGAACTTTAGGTAGTAGGTATGTCATAATTCATCTTCCTACTTGATGCATTTATAATGCAGTTGTTTCTGTCATTGTTCAATAAGACATAACAACTGCAATTTTATAGCATGTAGCTTCTAATTGGTGTGTTTGTCACCTTAAACATAATGTCTGTCAATATGTTTCCCACCCTATTCATTATGGTCAGTGGTAGAAGTAATAAAGTTGGGATGTAAGGGAGCGGCCTATCATCTTTTCGCTCCAAGCCAACCTCACCTGCCCGTGGTGCATCCTGCCGAATAACAAACGAGGCACTGGCAACCGACTGGTGGCGGTATAACCATCACAATTGAAGGCGTAGCTAAATACTAAAGACCGGTGATGGGCAGCAGCGTCACCGGAGCAAGAAGCTACGCCCTGCGATCGCCAACCCGCCTGCCCAGTGTGGCGATTATGGGTAATAATGGGTATATCCTCCAGATGTTTGCTCTAAGTGGCGAACAACTGGAGAGGCCTATGTCCAGCAGTGGACTGTAATAGGCTGATGATGATGATGATGATGATGATGAGTGGTAGAAGTACGAACTGCCAAAAAAAACATAAATTATTTAATTTTGATGTATAGAATACTTGCCTAAGTAAATGTTCAGAACCTGATTGAAGCAATAATAGTCTGATAAAATTAAGATCTATGAGAGAAAATCAATTTTAGTATTAAACTTTATTTCTTTAATCAGTTGTATTTCCTTTATTCAGTCTTCTTAACTTTGTCTGGTAATTTAATAATCATCTGTTAGTCTGCAAACCACATTACCCAATGGTGTTTGCTGACTAAGGGCTAACATATCAGTCATACAACGCCATACCATACGCCATACTATGAAGAAGGCTCATTTGACTACATAAAGAATTAATTTAAAAATATTAACACTACAAGAAAATGCTCTGAACTAAATCCCATATACCGTAAATGAACACAACACAATAGGTTTACTATTGTGTCTAAAATGTGGGTACTTGTGAAGTTAATCTGTAATTTAAATAAATTTAATAACTCATAATAGAAATATTGTTGCAATCTCATATTGACCAATGGTGGGGTACAGTACACGGCTATAGGCTATTATGGTCAAAAATTGTAATTAATCCGTCTTTTAGCTCATTCAAAAATAAAAGACAAGTATATTGTTATTTGTAAATTAGATTAAAAATTACAAAGTTGTAGCCCGTTGAAACTACACGTGACGTCACTCAATGAGGCATTTTTACGGGAGCGAGTGACGTCAAAGACTCCCACTCCTAACTTTTGATGCCTTGTATCTTTGCTATTGTTTATTTGAATGAAAAAAAGAAAAATATATGTCTTTTATTTTTGAATAAGCTAAAGACTAATAAAAGTTTTTGACCATAATAGCTTATTGAGAACATGCCACATTCCATGTTGGAAACTATTTAATAACTCTCCAGTATTACGTTAGAAAACACTAGGTACCTATGAAAAGTATCAAAATAAGTTTATCTATGCCTAGCCATGATGCCTACTACATACCTATAATACAGACATCAGCTTAGCTTGGAACTAGATGGCGCTGTGCGGCCCATCATGGCATGTTTTGGGTTATTGTTTTATTATCTATAGCTTTCCGCCCGCGACTTCGTCCGCGTAAAGTTTTTTTTTCCAAAATAAAATTGTGCCTATGTTACTCGTGGATAATGTAGCTTTCGAATGGTGAAAGAATTTTTAAAAACGGTCCAGTAGTTTTTGAGCCTTATTCATTACAACCAAACAAACAAAGTTTTCCTCTTTATAATATTAGTGTAGATGATCTAATCTTCAGTGTGTCACTTATCGCTCGCATCCCTGCAGGACTTTATTAATATTGTTATAATGTCTCTTTTTATCTGCATTTGTTTGTTGGAAATATCTTGTTACAGTATAAATAAATAACCAAGACATGCCACGCTGGGCCACACAGCGCCACCTAGCCCCAAACTAAGCCGAAGCTTGTACTATGAGTACTAGACAACTGATAAACTTACTTAGATGCATTTTTTTTTGTAAATAAATACATATTATACATAGAAAACACCCAGACCAATACAAACAGACATGTTCATGAACATAAATGTTTGTACTGTGCGGGAATCGAACCCACGACCCTTGGCTCAGAGGGCAGACGTCACTACCAAATTAGCCACCGAGCCTGTCAATTCAGTATGTGTCTCAATTCAGTAAGGCTCGGCGCAAAGGCCTCCTCTAGCTGCGTCCACTATGCTCTATTGCGTGTGGTCTCTCTTAAGTGACTCTCCTCAATTTAGGCCCTGCTACCTTTTTTTTGTTTTTTTTTTATAGTAGCTCGACATAATGGCTTCCCTACGCCTGATGGAAAGCGAAAGAAAAGCCAAAGTCGCTGTGACAATGGGCAAGTAACTGGTTAGTTACATGTCAGATGCCACCGCGATGCCGACCTAACCCAAAACCCCCACAAGCTCCGGAAACCCTACTCACCGGCAGAAACACGACCCGGAGGTCATTTAGCTGCGGTACAGGGTGGAGGTCCTTCCCTGGACGGGCGGCTCAATTCGCTATGCCCTACCTCTACTTCAGTCCACCTCCACTTTTGTGGATAGCCATGGTTTTTAGTTGTTCATTTCTGATTGTATCTCTGTTAATCCATGGCACGAAACATGACAGGAATAATCCGAAATGAACTATTATTTATCTATCTATGCCCAATATGTTACAAAAAAGTCAAAATGTTCAAATAGTACATTCCTACTTGGGTATAGTCCGTTTTTTTTGCATTGGAAAGAACGCAATGGTTGACTGGTAGAGAATGCCGTCGCGGCATTAAGTCCGCCTTTTGTACAACTTTTTATGTGCAATAAAGATTAAATAAATGGATATACGCAGTCTGGGACTTTTTTGTTATGCACGTTTCATGCATGTTATTCTGATTCGCGGAGGTACGTATCGCATACTTTTGTAATAGTTTAGTACATAACTCAAAATATCACCCACTTGCCTTGAAAAGGTTAATTTGTAATAGACCAATACCATCTTCATGAACCACACAATTTATTGCTGTACCTACTTTTGTTACAAATTAGAGTAAATAAATGAAATGAATAATTACACAATTTAAATAAAAAGACATAAAAATAACGAAATTATAAACTAAACCTAAGATGCATGTTAAGTAAACCAAATAAACTAATCGTGTGAAAAGTTTTCCTAAAAAAGATCTATAAAATATCGGAACGGTGAAAAATACGCTACCTACGGTATTTGCACGTCTGACCCCGTGTCTGACCCTTTTTTTTTTTTTTTTTTTAAGAGGGGAATGCATTATGCACCTTCATGCCGTCTCCGGGGGGAGGCGGCATGGTGTGTGGGACTCACACCTCCCAAAAGGGAGGGCATACCCACTAAACCCCCCTGTGTCGCCAGTGGGCAGCAAGTTGCAGGGACACGGGTAGCGCCGAAGCATACGGCCATATCCCTGCCTGCCCTGGCCAGCCGCAGATGATAAGCGGCCGGCACTCCTGGTCCGGGGAGGGCAAATACCCCTGCCCCCGGATCCGGGGAGCAAAAGAGTGCTCCCCGGGCGGACCTCGTGCAACGGTGTGGCTGCACCCACCACACCGTTACGCCCCTATGAGTGGATCGCGCCCCCGCACTCACCACTCGGGGCACGAAGGAGAGGCTCAGAGGGCATACGATGCGTTGTATGCCCTCCGGCGACGCCCGGGCCGGGGGCGGCGTAGAGCGGGCGCGTCTACCGCAGCCTCACGCTCTCTTTCCGCCGCCTCCTTCTGCGAGATCACTGTCTCGCAGAATGCGAGCATCGCTCGCCAGGTCTCCTTCGACGCCGTCATCTGCCGCAAGAGTTGCGGCAGATCGAGGTCCTGTGCGACAGTGACGAGGACGGAGCGCTCATTGGCCCAGGCAGGGCAGTGCCGAAGCGTATGCTCTGCCGTGTCCTCCGAGCCACTGTCGCAGTGACGGCATAGAGGATCAGGCTCTCGCCTGATCCTCCATAAGTACCGGCCGAAACATCCATGTCCC
This sequence comes from Conogethes punctiferalis, assembly GCA_031163375.1. NCBI lineage: Eukaryota > Metazoa > Arthropoda > Insecta > Lepidoptera > Crambidae > Conogethes > Conogethes punctiferalis. The sequence goes on along the minus strand of CM062097.1, from coordinate 1,826,942 downwards.
GTGAGGACCTGGGTCACCCCGTGTCTGACCCTGACCGATGGTCGGAACTCGGAATTCGTATTCCTTAGGACCTTATCGTACTGTCTGATTGAAAATGTTTCCAAGGTGAAGCCGAGCAGCGAAAACGTCTCGAACACGCAACGTTTTCAAAAAAGCTTACCATACGATACACTTTTATTTTCTACACTTTTTTCTACAATATGCTTCTACACTAATATTACAAAGAGGAAAGATTTTATTGTTGTTTTGTTTGTTTGCATTGAATAGGCTGCGAAACTACTAAACCGATTTGAACCTCTTCAGCTGCATAAAGACATTGCCAATCTTAGTGTTCTCTATCGGCTTCACAATGGGGAATGCTCCGAAGAGTTATTCCAACTCCTTCCATCCTCTCCCTTCCACTCCCGAACAACACGTGCTGGACAGCGTTGTCATCCGCATACCATCCAGACCATGATGGCGCGCACCAAGAGATTTAGTTCCTCCTTCTTGCCCCGTGCCATTAAGTCATGGAATGCCCTTCCAGCTCATGTGTTTCCTTCCTCTTACAATCCTGGATTCTTTAGGCGGGGCGTGAAACGGCTTCTCAGTGGGCCTTCAGGGTGAGGGCGACAGGCGCAATGGGTTTTCTCTATTGTGCCTGTCGACCTAACTTTTGGATCTCACGACCGCTTACCATCAGGTGGAGTGAGGTCCTCCTGAAAACGCTCCTAATATAAAAAAAAATGTTCATGCACACAAATGTTTGTAAGTTGCAGAGATCGAACCCACGACTCTTGGCTCATAAGGCAGGGGTCACCACCAAATGAGCCATCGAGCCAGTCAGAAGAGTTCAATGAATAATGAATAACAATGAAACAATTACCTGTTCTCCATCCATTGTCATAACTATTATAAAAGTAGGTATGTACCTACACGAGATTTCCTAGAAATGATTCACTTGTTCTCAGAATTAATTTGTACCGTGGTACCTACTAAGTAAGTAGGTATATAACACGGGACAATGTTTATTTGTTCCGAGGTAGGTATTTAATTCGAATACCTATCTAATAATTGGATATGATGCAGAAGTCTTGTCACTTATAAAATTATTCGGAGTCGTTATATGTAGTTAGTTTAGCTATGTATCTTCCTTGTTGGATGGGAGTGGGCTGTCTCTCCGAGCCCCTCCCGTCGCTCCCCCTAGGTAGGGTAACCATGCCATAATATGCAAAGGCCGGACTGCGCACTGTACATGGCCGGACATTTTGCATATGCAACATAATGTGGTATGGGGCGTAAAATCATCATCATCAGCCTATAGCAGGCCACTGCTGGATATAGGCTTCTCCAGTTGTTCGCCGCTTTGGGGCAACATTTGGAGCCTTTACCCATAATTGCCACGCTAGGCAGGCGGGTTGGCGATCGCAGGGCGTAGTTTCTCGCTCCGGTGACGCTGCTACCCGTCACCGGTCTGTGGTATTTAGTCGTGATAGTTAATACCGCGACTAATCAGTTGCTAGAGTCTCGTCCGTTATTCAGCAGGATGCACCACGGGCGGTTGCAGCTCCTGGGGTCCTCCGTGTCCTTATGCGCCATTCTGCGTCATCTGGTTGAATCTCCTATTCAATTGAATGACTAGCGCGTTCATTGAATGACAACATTTCATCGAATGACTAGACCGAACGTTGACTAAACACGCGTCACTTAACGTCCAACTAAGTAGCGGATACATAGCCCTTTGACGTAAAGCAGTCAGGTGATTGTAATTTAGTTCATTATTTTCCCACGCAGCGTTAGTAGTCACCAAAAGAAATATGGCGTCAGACATGACCAAAAGATATGAACAGTGTTGATATTTTTTTTGATTAGATTTACTTTATACTGACTTATTCCTAATAAAATAGTGTGACAGCATGGATTTACCTGTTAATACGCCGCCGGCGGATACTTTTAAAGAAAAATTTAAAAGTAAACATTACACAGTCGGCTTTTACCCATTCAACTTAAAATGACGTTTAGTCAAGACGTTGAACGCTTCATTCAATAACATGACCAGTTGTCCTTTAGGCATTCAATTGAATGTCGTCATTCAATGAACGCGCTAACCATTCAATTGAATAGGAGATTCAACCAGATGACTGCGACATACATAGTCACTAATCTACTTACATATGAAATAACCATGAACAATAAAATAATGAACGATGTGCTTAGAGTATACATGTCACCGTAAAATTGTAAATACCGTTAGATTATGATCTGTCTCGCGAGATTGTAAACTGTCGAAATATAATGAACTGTAAAAAAAAAACGCAAACGACCAAAACTAAAAAGCGATAAATAACGTAAGTAATTCTATCCTTAATACATAATCATTTAAATATTACAATTATCACTTATTTTTGAAGTCGGTGCCAACCTCTCGGTACCTAACGTAGACTGTTGTTGTATGACGCGCGCGGCCGGCATATCCACACGACAATATACCTAGATATGTTTGGCTGGCACCGACTTCAAAAATAAGTGGTAATTGTAATATTTAAATGATTATGTATTAAGGATAGAATTACTTACGTTATTTATCGCTTTTTAGTTTTGGTCGTTTGCGTTTTTTTTGAAGTCGGTTTAATTTTTTTTTTTTTAAATAATTTTATTTCTCTGTTTTTAGTTGCGTTAATGTGCTGTGACCTTGAATAAAGGCTAATTAATGTCCTTAAGTTTTACTTAGGAATGAAAAATTTTGCTTTAAGTCAAGTGAAGACTTTGCGATCTAGAATCAAGCATATCACTTACCAAATCACCTGCCCTATTAGCCCTGCATAAGTACATACTACTACCTAGTTTAATATCGACCAATGTCAGTACTGTCCCCTAACTCCTAACCGTTAAGGAGTTCTGTGGCTTCATCATCAACACCAGATGTTGTCGCCCGGAAGCATATACCTACCTGAGTAAAATATGATTACGTAACAAAAACACCATATGAGCATACAATTTTCGGTTGTTGCCCTCAATTTCTCCAGGATCCCATCATCAGATCCTTACTTGGTGATAATGGGACCACCTCGGAAGTGTCTTCTGTCGAACTGTCGAAAAATTTTTGAAATCCATCCATAATTGACGGAAATATCGCTGAACATACATAAAAAAAAAAATATTATACATAGAGACGAATTGAGAACCTCCTCCTTTTTTCGAAGTCGGTTAATAATGCTTACATTTTAACTATTATTCGGTCACAAGATTGTAATCGATCGATGTGAAATTCTTAAATTAAAATCTGTCACGCGTTACATATTCAACAGTTCCACTTTGATCGACCATAATCTACCTAAAAATAATAGTTAATGATAGTCAAAATGTAAGAATTATGTTACAGTTCACAATGTTTCGACAAGTTTACAATCTCGCAAGATGCATTATAATCGAACGGTATTTATAAATGTACAACATCACGGTGACTTGCACATTAAGTACTTAATACTTCCATGTATTAAGTACTAGCCAAACCGCCCTCGCTTCGCTTCGGGTATTTTTAATAAGCGCTAATTAATACGTATTTGTAATTCAATAACAATAACCCTAGGCGCGCACTGGTGACTTTTTGTCACCGTGACAGTCGTTTCATCTTTTTTGCGCTTTTAAAATTAGAAGAGAGATATCTGTCACGTTGACAAAAAGTCACCAGTGTGCGCCTAGGCTTAAAGTACGATTTCTTAATAGATATGACATAACAGTTTAGGTTGCTATGGTAACGTTTTCAATACACGTCAGTTTGAAAGATGGCTTTTTAGTAATTTTTTTACACCTTGGATTACATTATTAAACTTTTAGCATGGATCCCTAAAGTTTTTATAAATAGAATATATATTATGTTCACCGGGGATAGTGTAGGATAATGACAGAATTATTCAAATCGGTCCAGTAGTTTCGGAGCCTATTCATTTCAAACAAACAAACAATCAAATCTTTCCTCTTTATAATATTAGTTTAGATAGATATCGGCTCGTTTCACTTCGTTCTCACACGTTTTTCCTCGGCGGTGCGGGCGGTGGAATTAGTTCGCACTCATGCATATTATTGAGAAATTCAAACAACGTAAGAAGCCGGATAGTCGGCGCTCTTTGCCGATTAGTCGCCGAATAGTGGCTGGATAGTCGGCTTTACCGACTAGTCGGAACATCTCTATTTATTACTCGGCAACTAAATGAAATGGAAACACGGGAGTTCTACTCTTACATTTTATAGGCTTAATTCGTTCGAAATACATATTAATAAAAACGGATGTCCGATTTTATGGTCTCAGGAAACACCGTGCGTCCCGTAAAACCGGCCAAGTGCGAGTCGGACTCGCGCACGTAGGGTTCCGTTCCGTACCACTGATTGAATGAAATAAAAAAAAATTGGTAATTTGATGTTTATGATGTTTAAAAAAAAACTACTGTCTAGATTTCATTAAAACTAATTTCGTTAGTAGTTTACATAGTAATACACATCATATATTTTTTTCAGTTTTATAGTGCCCATATTTTAGAAGTTACGGGGGACGGGGGGACGACACACATTTTATTTATTTATTTATTTAATCTTTATTGCACAATATAAAAAAATAAAGTACAAAAGGCGAACTTAATGCCGCGTAGGCATTTTACCACTTTGGAAGAGTCTGTCGCGCAAACTATCCATCTGAGAAAAAAAAGATGTTAGAAACCTCAACATCATTTTCAAATACCTATCCATAGATACCCCACACGTATGGGTTTGATGAAAAAAAAAAATTTGAGTTTCAGTTCCATGTATGGGGAACCCCAAACATTTTGGATTTTTTTCGGATTTTACTTTAAAATCTTATAGCGGTTAACAGAATACATCTACGTACCAAATTTTAATAACGTAGCTCTTAAAGTTTCGGAATAAACTGGCTGTGACATACGGACAGACAGACATGACGAATCTATAAGGGTCCCGTTTTTGCCATTTTGGCTACGGAACCCTAAAAATGCCAGTCTGCGTGACGTCACGCATAATTTCAACGGGCTATAACTTTGTAATTTATTTTCAAATTAAAAAATACATGTCTTATATTTTTGATTCAGCTAAAAGACGGACTAATTACATTTTTAAGCCAAACAAGCCTATTCGCATTTTGAAACAAGTTTGTGACGTAGTTTTTATAAATAGATTTATAGGGAAAAAGGGGTCTCAATAGGTAGGACCAATTGGATCTTGATCACTGGATCTACAGAGAGTACCTAACTAAAGGCTTTTATCGTTCTTAACCTTGACAACCTGCCCGTGGTGCATCCTGCCGAATAGCAAACGAGGCGCTGGCGACCGACTGGTGGCGGTATAACCATCACAATTGATAGCGTCGCTAAATACCACAGACCTATGACGGGCAGCAGCATCACCGACGTATATCCTCCAGATGTTTGATCTAAGTGGCGAACAACTGGAGAGGCCTATGACCAGCAGTGGACTGCAATATTGAAATGATGATGGCTAATTAAAAAATACGTGTCTTATATTTTTGAATAAGCTAAAAGACGGACTAATTACATTTTTATGCCATACAAGATAAATCTTTGTGTTCATTCAAAAGCCATAACACGTACATTTAAAAACTTTGTCACAATAATAAATGACATGTCAATATTATTTTAACATGAAGCGAGAATTTACAGGTTCATTGAGACACAAGTTCTAGTGTGTGTGTATGTCGTCTCATCTTCATAACAATGCATTCTTGTTATGTACGCATCTCGTGCAGCCATTGGTTCAAATGCGTAGAGCCACCGTTTATTGGTCGTCGGCCGTTAGTCTCTAGACCAATGAGAGGACGGCTTCACGGGCCCCCATCGACCGAATAAATGGATGGTGCATTCGATTTTCTACTTTAAATTTGTTGGAAATAGAAGAGAGAATAGAACGACAAATATAAACGAATCATAAATTTATGAAGTTTAACTATCCCACACATATTTACATTGAGCAACAAACATTATAGTCTAACGAAATATGTGGATGTTCCGAAATATTGCGCAATTTCAAATTCCTTATTACAGACAAAAAAAACTACTGGACGGATTTTAACGAAACTTGGTACGATTATTCTTCATACTACTTATATTATACTTTTTATCTCGCTACTACCAATAGGAGCAGAGCAGTGATGGGAAGTGTTGGGAAAACGGGAGAAATTTTTATCTGTATGTTTGATAGCGCATCACGCTAAAACTACTGCATGGAATTAAATGCGGTTTTCACCAAAGTATTGCTAGAGGTCTAATTTAAAATTTAGGTACCATTTTATGGAAGTCCGTTATTTTTGAAACCCGATATCCACGCGTGCTACGCCGCCGGCACAGCTAGTTGATAAATAATTTAACGCATGACTTCGATTGATTACAGTCTACCGAAAAATAATTGTTAAACTGTAAGCATTACCCATAGGTAACTAGGATACTGTAACATATTACAGTTTACAATTTTTTGACAGTTTACAATCTCGCGAGTTAGTTCATAACCTAACGGTATTTACAATTTTATGGTGACATAAATATGTTTCAGTAAGAACAACAAATACATTAATTAATAAACAGTTTACTACTGAAACGGTGACCTCATTGCTTGCTGTGCCTTATCGGGAATTGAATGTATTAGGTATGTGTATTACGTTTGACAGCTGATATGAGCTTAAATAGACTTGAAGGGAAATCGTGGTGTAATACTAATAGAGATTGTTTATCTTGAAGCTCATAATGTACTTACACTGCAGTTACCTACTAAACGTTTTTCGTCTGTTATTATTGCGACTTATTTTTTACATTAGATAGATATACATTACTTTATTGCACACCATACAATTTACTTAAAACTAAGTTGAATACTTACTCATATGTTGTACAATTAGGCGGTATTGTCGCTTTAAGCTATCTCTTCCAATCAACCTTACGGCCGTATTCACAAAAGTTACTACGCGTCGCGCGTACGCACAGGCACCCGCCGCCATGCCGGCCCAACCCTAACCCCCCATAAGCTCCGTAAAAAGAAAGAAAACAATAACAATGCCTTCATCATCAGCCTATCACAGTCCACTGCTGGACATAGGTCTCTCCTGTTGCTCGCCACTTTGGGCAAACACCTGGAGGCTTTACGACTATACCTAAGTATAATCGCCAAGCTGGACATGCGGGTTGGGTATCGCAGTGCGTAGCTTCTCGCTCGGGTGACGCTGCTGCCCGTCATCAGCCTGTGGTTTTTAGCTACGCCTTCAATCGTGATGGTTATACCGCCACCAGTCGGTTGCCAGCGCCTCGTTTGTTATTCGGCAGGATGCACCACGGGCAGGTGAGGGTGGCTTGGAGCGCAAAGATGATGGGTCGCTCCCTTACATCCCATGGTTTCAAATGGGAAATAAATATTCTTAAAACCAAAAGATATATTTCAGGGGAACGTTCTCAGCCCGCTCAGTATCTTGTCTTGCATTGTCTGGTTTCGTCTTGCTTTAAATACGCTCTCAAACGTTGAAAATAACGCCAATTATGGTATTCCGATAAAACATAATGGTGATTCAAACATTTGTCACACATGTTGTGTACATACACATAAAATAACGTATAGGAATTCACATACACTTTTTCAACTTGTGTTCAATTAAACCTTCTCAATGGACGCAAATGGACCTTATTTTTCTTAAATGCGACTCGCATTACAGATCGTAATTACGTGTCGCAACTGTTAAAGGTATAGCCTAGGCGCGCACTGGTGACTTTTTGTCACCGTGCCAGTCGTTTCATCTCTTTTGAAGAATAGAGATATCTGTCGCGGTGACAAAAAGTCACCAGTGCGCGCCTAGCCTTCCTCTTTCAACTTATGTTCATATTTAAACCTTCCCAATCGACACGAATTTCATTCATTAATGCGCCTCACAAGTCACATCACATATCGTAATTACGTGTCGTAACAGTTAAAGGCTTTACTTCTAGCTTTACCCCTGTTACTTCAGGTGTTCCCCAGGGCTCTCATCCCGGTCCATTGCTCTTAATAATTTTTATTAATGATGTCATCAACTGCTTTTAAATTCTCGATTATTGATACATGTGCTAAGTTACGTTTGCAAAATTGTGTAAATAGTAATAGGTAGCTATTGTTTACACACAGTAACACGCCTCCCATGCATGACAAGAAAACAACAATAACTGAGTCACCGACCAATCACCGCCGTCTTTCCACGTTACGTCACACGGAGGCAGATAACGTTGGCGAACTACGAGTATTTTTAGTTTAACAATCGATAATTAACATCTGAATAAGACGACCCTATCGATGTAGGTCTTTAGTCGTTTCGTCCCGTTTTGTCGCATAATGCCTAATTCGCAAAATGGCTACCGGGTCTGGAAAGGACTATTTCGGAAAACACCCACTTATCAGGTATACACCCACCTAGGGATGTAAGGGAGCGGCTTATCATCTTTTCCCTCCAAGCCAACCGCACCTGCCCGTGGTGCACCCTGCCGAATAACAAACGAGGCGCAGGCAAACCGACTGGTGGCAGTAAAACCATCACAAATAAAGGCGTAGCTAAATACCACAGGCCGATGACGGACAGCAGCGTCACCGGAGCGAGAAGCTACGCCTTGCAATTGCGAACCGGCCTGCCTAGGGTGGCGATTATGGGTATATCCTCCAGATTTTTGCCATAAGTGGTGAACAACTAGAGAGGCCAATGTCCAGCAGTGGACTGCAATAGGCTGATGATGATGATTACTCACTTACCTAAGGACTACTTGGCGTAATACCTACCTAATTCGCATAATGGCTACTTAACCAAAGGACTAATTCGTGAAAGGACTACGTCTCGAAAGGACTAATTCGCAAAATATCTTTCCCAAGATAACGTCCCACCGTCTTGGAGGGCGTCCTACACTTTTTTTTATAGTAGCTCGGCATAAAGGCTTCCCTACGCCTGATGGAAAGCGAGAAGAAAGAGAAGCCCAATTCACTGTGACAACGGGCAAGTAACGGTCAGTCAGTTAGTTGCCACCGCCTCGCTGGTCCAACCCTAAGCCACGAGCTCTAGAGACGCAGCTACTCACTTTCAGAAACACGACCCGGAGGTCATTTGGCTGCGGTATTCTATCAATTCGAGCGAATATTCGCTATGCCCTACCTTTCTCTCTCATTTGCCGAAGCAAGGTTCCAACACCCTTCTATTCCATCGTCCATCGGAGCACCTGGAAACATAGCCGGCCCATTTCCACTTCAATGTGCAAATTCGGCGCGCAATGTCGGTTACCTTAGTTCTTTGGCGTATACCCATTTCAACTGAAATTAAAGCAAAATTATACCTTTTTCATTTGCTCCACCGATTGTCGGCTCTATGTCAGACATGGCCAGCCCACTGCCACTTCAGCGTACCACGAGTATAGTCCGGCCGCCCAAAGAATGCGTTTGTGACATGTCAATTCATATAAGTATTTCTGTCAGTCTGTAATTGTCAATAAATTTTTCCCAAAATTAATAATACAGTCTTAGTGTTCTATATCGTCTTTACTATGGTGAATGCTCCGAAGAGTTATTCCAACTCGTTCCATCCTCTCCTTTCCACTCCCGAACAACAAGTGCTGGACAGCGTTGTCATCCGCATACCATCCAGACAATGGTGGCGCGCACCAAGAGGTTTAGTTCCTCGTTCTTGCCCCGTCATGGAATGCCTTTCCAGCTCATGTGTTTCCTTCCTCTTACAATCCTGGGTTCTCTAGGCGGGGCGTGAAACGGCATCTCGGTGGGCCTTCAGGGTGAGGGCGATAGGCGCAATGGGTTTGTTCTATTGTGCCTGTCGATCTAACTTTTGGACCGCTTACCATCAGGTGGAGTGAGGTCATCCTGAAAGCTCTTCTTATAAAAAAAATACGCTTAGTATAAGTTGGTATAATTATTCAATTGTTCGTGTTTTCACTCGTATGAGGTAAATAATAGTTATTTGAATTTTTTCCGTAAATTGTACGCCAGTGTGCCTAGCACGAACACTTTCGAAAAAGTATGCGTAACGTAACCGTAAACAGGGCGATAATGTTCACTACGTTAACGTACGTAAACGTAGTACCTCTTACGCACGATAGGGGCGCTGTACCAAGTTTCATACAAATGTTTACGGTAACGTTACGCATACTTTTTCGAAAAAGTTCGTGCTAGGCACACTGTTCATATTTCTGACGCCCATTGGCACACAACCTGTCAGTCCTGTTAAAAATCATTAGGTAACGTTTTGTCTATTTTTTTTATGGAGACAGATATACTCGTATACTCGTTTCGTAACTTATCTCTAAATACCATGCATAGTCCTCTCCAAGAAGCTGAGAAGCTGAAATCTCAAAAAGTCCTAGTCTACTCTTACTAGACAGACACACGGGAAAAGATGGGCCGGTGTTTCATATTTTTTATCCGTCACGCAATGGAAATTTTGCATCTAAATGTCTGTCCAAGTCAATTGTCCATCGATCCATTTTGCCAGATTTGTGGTCGTATGTACGTGATAAATATAAACTAAGTAGATAAATATGAAGTATTGTGGTATACTCATCTAGACGACCTGAAAACAACATGTTGCATCCTGCACATACGTGTGAACACAAGCAATTCTTAATTCGTACTCGATTCGGTCCTATTTTAGATTAATACGTTATTATTTCGCGAGTATTTCCTGTATATTGTCTTATAAATGTCACCGGAAAATAGCAAGAATCGTAAGTTGATCAATTTCCTAGGTAGTTGATTAACTTACGGAATATAACAAACGGTAGTTGAAATTTATTATTTAACGCAATGGATTACAGTTAATTGATCAACTTACGGTAGCCTGGCAGTAATTTAATAATTTACGATTTTGACTCAAGTAAAATCGTCCTCAAATGGGCCAATCGTTGCTCAATGTATCTACTATTTAACGGTGCATTATTACCCGTAACTTAATACACTGTTCCCTGATTGGTTGACGGTATAACATCATGTGAGTCATTGAACCAATCAACGTTCACCTCGCCTTCGTCGGATTATTTAACGGCAAGAACCCGTAAATTGATCAATTTACGAGTTTTGTTATTTTCCAGTGACATAAATAAATAATCCAAGATGCCACGATTCCACGCTGGGCCACACATCGACATCTAGCCTCAACTAAGCTTGTAATATGGGTACTAGACAACTGATAAACTTACATAGATACATACTTTACAGACATGTTGAACACAAATGTGTGTAGGTACTGTGCGGGAATCGAACCCACGACCCTTGGCTCAGAAGGCAGAGGTCACTACCAAATGAGCCATCGAACCAGTTTTATTTATGAATTCAAAATGGAATGTACCCATCGAACCAGTCGCCATAATTAGTATCCCAGTAATCTAAATCCTATATTTTTATCAAATACTAGTAGACAGACTTCGTCCACCCTTTGTTCGCCATTCAAAACTTCTCTAGACTTATGAACAAATAATTCTAATCCAAAATTTGCCAAATCGGTCTAGACTAGACATTCTCGAGTTTTAGCAAGACTCATCATCATCAGCCTATTATAGACATAGGCCTCACCAGTTGTTCGCCACTTAGGACAAACGTCTGGAGGTTATACCCATAATCGCCACCCTGGGCGGCAATGGCAGGGCGTAGCTTCTCGCTCCGGTGACGCTTCTGCCCGTCATCGGTCTGTGGTATTTAGCTACGCCTTCATGATGGTTATACCGCCACCAGTCGGCTGCCAGCGCCTAGTTTGTTATTCGGCAGGATGCACCACGAGTAGGTGAGGTTGGCTTGGAGCGAAATAATGATAGGCCGCTCCCTTACATCCCTTAGCAAGACTAACAAACAGGAATAAATTTTTGTACACAAGCTTTGTTTATACTTAGTACTTATGTGGCTTTATTTTATTTTGTAATACTATTTTCCTGTCTCCACAAATAACACGAGCCGATGACGGGCAGCAGCGTCACCGGAGCGAAAAGGCGTAGGTTTTCCCAAAGCTCGGTGGGACATAGTAGACTAATTCGAGCGAGGACCTACGGTGATCGCCAACCACAGTAAAGCTTCTAGGTGTTTGCCCAAAGTGGCGAACAACTGGAGAGGCCTATGTCCAGCAGTGGACTGCGATAAGCTGATGATGATGTGTATAGTATACATACATAAATATAATATTATGTAAATGTTTGACATACTTATGCATTCGTTTATTCAATGCATTATAATGTAACAATATAATTGTTTTCCTTCTGTTATGTTATCATATCATGTATGTTAATAGTATATCTTGAGTTTTTGTTTTTCAAAGCCCACAAACACTAGGTACTTAAAATTAGTTTCTGCTTAGCGTAATGGTTGGTAGATAATGCCTATGTGCCATTAAGTCCGCCTTTTGTACACTACTTTATTGTTGTATTGCGACAACAAAGATTAAATAAATAAAGTACGGCAAGTCACACATTTGCCGAACCATGATCATAAATTAGTCATCATTTTAATCGCCGTTTCAATTGAGGAATTTGCATCGCTCAAATGGGGTTGTGTACTGTCAAGCCAATATTCCTGTTGCGGTAAAAAATGTAATTAGTCCGTCTTTTAAATTGTAAAAAAATAAAAGTTGTGAAAGACTGTTAATTTAATTAAACTCAAGAAAAAGTTTAATAGATTGATTAGTGTGTTACATTTATAATAATTATACAGACAAATGAGTCGAAAATAAAAAATACTATTATTACTGTACTACATATACAGTACAGCGTCGATTATCCGAACGTCGATTAACCAAACGACCGCTTATCCGAACTACTAGGCGCGCCTGAACCGCGCTACAATGATAGCTACAAGCGATTGTCGACATTATTTTAAATAAATAAATAACCCAAGACATGCCACGCTGGGCCACACAGAGCCACCTAGCCTCAAACTAAGCCGAAGCTTGTACTATGGGTACTAGACAACTGATAAACTTACTTAGATACTTTTTTTTTGTAAATAAATACATATTATACATAGAAAACACCCAGACCAATACAAACAGACATGTTCATGAACACAAATGTTTGTACTGTGCGGGAATCGAACCCACGACCCTTGGCTCAGAGGGCGGAGGCCACTACCAAATGAGCCACCGAGCCTGTCTAATGAAATGCACACAACACATGATTAATGCTGTTTTTCAATGGAAACCATCGGTAATTACACTATTATCACACTTTTACGCTTGATTCCTAGGTATTCGTAATTAAATAACTTGTATGTGAAAAATGTACGTCTGAATCAGTACTGTTCGATTATCCGAAAATATCGATTATCCGAATACCCATGTCCCCCAATTAGTTGGGATAATCGACGCTCTATCTACTGTACTGTATTTTTTCCAAACCGCTGGGTATTCCTAATTCTATCGTTTAATATCATGAAAGAAGAAAAAAATCTGAGACACTTTGCTCTAGACACAATAGGCTTGTGTCCATAAAAAATTTAATTAGTCCGTCTTCTAGATTATTCAAAAATAAAAAATACGTATTTTTTCATTTATAAATTAGACCAAAGATATACCCCGTTAAAGTTTCGCGTGACGTCACGCCGTGCAGCATTTTGTCGCACGGCGTGACATCAAACACCCCCACTCCTAAATTTTGATGCTTTGTATCTTTGTTATTTTTCGTGTAAATGAAAAAAGGAAAAATACGTGTCCAATATATTTTTATAATCGAAAATACGGACTAAATATAATGTAAGTATTTTGACCCTGGAAACATCCCTATTAAAGTTGGAGCAGACAGTAAGAGAAAAGTTAGAGATTTTTAAAAATATGAAATCGTTTTTGGCTCTCCTGAAAATCTGTGTTTTGTCCCTGACGTTAATTGATACTTCTGGTATCGGTATTATGGTAACGCACTGCATATTTTCCGTAGCGCAGTTGAGGGTCACGACAATTATAATATGCGACGCGGCGAGTAGGTTATATTTACGACTAGCTGTGCTCGCGACTTCGTCCGCGTGGAATAGTTATTTTTTCCCCGTTTTTTTACATTTTCCATTATTTCTTCGCTCCTAATAGTTGCAGCGTGATGTTATATAGCCTAAAGCCTTCCTCGATAAATGGTCTATTCAACACAAAAATAATTTTTCAATTCGGACCAGTAGTTCCTGAGATTAGCGCGTTCAAACAAACAAACAAACTCTTCAGCTTTATAATATTAGTTAAGATTTACCTATGATTAAACGCGATTACACATTCCCAGGGCCGTCTTAATACGTTGATTGAACATGTCCTTGGTTTTGTCCAAGTTCAACCGTAGGCGGATATGCATAGAAGAGTGAGCCAGTTCATTCGGCATCTGTTGTAGGTTCTGCAGCGATTCTGCTATTATGACGATGTCGTCTGCAAATCGCAAGTGAGGGATTTATTCGCCATTTATGTTGATGCCACGTCCTTTCCACTTCTGCGGCTGATGTGGCCAGCCCACTGCCACTTCAGCTTACTGATCCGGTGAGCTATGTCGGTAACTGTGGTTCTCTGCCGGATCACCTCATTTCGGTTACGATCTCGCAGAGAAATGCCGAGCTTAGCCCTTTCCATAGCTCGCTGAGCGACCTTCAACTTGTGGACTAGCCGTACCGTCAGTGTCCACGTTTCGGCTCCGTATGTCATAATCGGTAGGACGCACTGATCGAAGACTTTTTCGTCTTTAGGCATATAACTAACCTTTGGGGTAAACGAGTTCTGGATTCCGCGTCTCGGCAAATGTAGTGTAGGACGCCCTCAGGCCAGGTGGAGTGACGTTTTGCGCAGGACGGCTGGCAAGTGCTGGATGCGAGAGGCCCGGGACCGATCGAAGTGGCGAGCATTGGGAGAGGCCTAGGAGAGTGGACTGATGTGGGCTAATGACAATAATGATGTTTCCCCAAAGCGGCAAGCAACTGGAGAGGCCTATGTCCAGCAGTGGACTGCTGTAGACTGATGATGAAACTCAAGTTGAGATAATGTTTATATTACTTACCACAATTGAAACCAGAAACTTGCATTCTTTTGAAAGTTGCACGATGCCGATAGACAACACGCTGGTCTGACCAAGTGAAAGCAGCCACTTCCTCTTCTAAATTTAATGAGCGGTGAAGACTTCTTCGGACCGGATTCGATGAAGGCAGATTGTTCGTTCGAAGGGTTCCAGTGACCACGATCCTCAGTAATGAAGGACCGATTGAAGAGAGAGAGAGAGAGAAAGTGGTATATTCTTCTCATTAATACGAGTAATAAAGGCTAGGGAGATTAGCAATTTCTTTGTCACAACAAATTTTTAAGACATTGTTGATACGATATCGGTGGTAGCAGGTAGGAATTTGGATCTTTCAACATTAATCACTGTTTTCCCTCTAAAATGAACTGTACATACTGACCGAAATCTTGGTGCAATTTTATTAAAAAACCGGCCAAGTGCGACTCGCGCACGTAGAGTTCCGTACTACTATACAGCTAAATAAATGTTTTCCTATATTTTTTTTTATTTGGAGTTGATTGAATGAAAAAAATTAGGTAATTTGATTTGTGACTATTGAGTTTAAAACCAAAACTACTGTCTAGATCTCATTCAAACCCTCATATATTATTTAGGGTTCCGTAGCCAAATGGTCATGTCTGTCTGTCTGTCCGTCCGTATGTCACAGCCAGTTTAAACCGAAACTATAAGAGCTACATTATTGAAATTTGGTGCGTAGATGTATTCTGTGAACCGCATTAAGATTTTAAAATGAAATCAGAGAAAAGTCCAACATTTTTGGGGTTATGGGGCATAAATAAAGAGACACCGCCGAATCTGGAATGTCAGGAAACCGGTAGCCGCGTTTACCTAGGATGTTAGACGACGTTAGAGCCTGCGCAGGGAGAGCCAACAAAAAGCGATTCACTCTCGCCTTGAAATTCTAAAGATATCTATCGGGAAACATAGACTCCGGTTCCGTAGCCGTTCGCATTATAAATGTAGAGGCAAGGCGCTATCCACGAGTATATGGCTAGCTCGATGGCTCAGTTGTGTACCTCTTCTTTCTGAGCCAAGGGTCGTGGGTCTGATTCCCGCACAGTAGAAACATTTGTGTTCATGAACATGTCTGTTTGTATTGGTCTGGGTGTTTACTAAGTATGTATAATATTATGTGTTTATTTACAAAAAAAAAGTATCTAAGTAAGTTCATCAGTGGTCTAGTACCTATAGTACAAGCTTCGGCTTAGTTTGGGGCTAGATGTGTGGCCCAGCGTGGTATGTCTTGGGTTATTTATTATTTTCAGGCGACACAGGCACATTATGTTATTCGTCCCTAGTCTATTCACCTCTACTTCCCTTAAAAATGGGTTTTCCGTCTTGACCTTGAGTGCTTGCAACCGGGCGTGGGCGAGCATCATAAACGATTTCAATCCGTACCTTTATTCACAGCGCATGCCGCGCCGGCGATGCTCCTTGCAAACGGTGGTCTGACGTGACGTATAGGAACGTCATCGCCAATCAGAAGCTCGGTGCGCGCGCGCCTTCCCCCGACTGTCTTCTGAAGCGGGCCGTCGAACACGACCAGTCGCGTTTGTAGCGTCGTCGGAGCAAGACCGTAGAGTACAGCGCAACTGCAAAGTCGACACGACATGTGAGTTATTTCTTATCGTTATTTTATACTAAGTGGATTAATGAAACAATGAACTTATTATCAAGTGATTTATTGATGAATCGTTTTCGGAACCATAATAAAATAGGAAGACTATTTTCAAGTGATTATACGCCATTTTGAGCATGTTAGTACATAAGAGCAACGCAGGGGTTTGTGTTATGTGACATCATACCAAGATATAGAAAAGTGCGTTTTGATGATAACTACGTATATTAAAAACGCCTTTATTTATATATTTGTCACACACAACAGAGATACAGTAAATACAATTGTAATTATGGTAATACAAGTTATGTGACGAGTTTAGGCTGTATCTCTACCAACATGTGTGTCAGCATTGATAGCATATTAGAAAAAACTATAAATTAATGCAGCTTTATTCTTTTAAATTAATTAATTATTGAAAGTTAAGGCAGTTTAGGTAGCGGCATGGGTGTGCCCCTAGCGTTGCAGATGTCCATAGGCGGCGGTTAGGTACTGTTTGACATTAGACGATAACTATTATAATTGCCTTTATTGTTTTAAATTAATTGATTATTGAAAGTTAAGGCAGTTTAAGTAGTGGCATGGGTGTGCTCCTAGCGTTGTAGAGGTCCATAGGCGGTGGTTAGGTACTGTTTGACATTAGACAGGCCTCTTGCTCGTCTGCCACCGACAGCAATAAAAGATAAATAAAAAACCGGCCAAGTGCGAGTTGGACTCGTGCACAAAGGGTTCCGTACCGAGCCTTTGATATCGAGCAAAATATAGCGTTTTTGTATGGGAGATCTTTTAAATATATATTTTACTAGCAGTGCTCGCGACTTCGTCCGCGTGGAATAGTTATTTTTTCCCCCGATTTTTTTTTACATTTTCCATTATTTCTTCGCTCCTAATAGTTACAGCGTGATGTTATATAGCCTATAGCCTTCCTCGATAAATGGTCTATTCAACACAAAAATAATTTTTCAATTCGGACCAGTAGTTCCTGAGATTAGCGCGTTCAAACAAACAAACAAACTCTTTAGCTTTATAATATTAGTTAAGATTTTTAGTATTTATTGTTTTATAACAATTACCTACATAATTTGTGAAAATTTCAACTGTCTAGATATCGCGGTTCTTGAGACAAAGCGTGGTTGCGGACGAACATACAGTAAAGTCTTAGTTTGTTCCGTTTTCACAGTTTCGGTATGGAACCTTAAAAAGTTATGAAAAGTATCATTGTGCAAAGGCGCGTTTTAGAATATCAAGGTCAATATTTGGACAAGTTCACTCGTGCAACATGCACATTTTTTCTTGTACATTATTCAACGCCTCGTGGACTTGATGCAAACATTATCTTCCTGACCTATCATAACATTAATTGATAAAATTATCTACACTATCTATACTAATCTTAACTATATAACTTAACTATAATATTATAAAGCTGAAGAGTTTGTTTGTTTGTTTGAACGCGCTAATCTCAGGAACTACTGGTCCGAATTGAAAAATTCTTTTTGTGTTGAATAGACCATTTATCGAGGAAGGCTTTAGGCTATATAACATCACGCTGCAACTATTAGGAGCGAAGAAATAATGGGAAATGTAAAAAAAAAACGGAGAAAAAATAACTATTCCACGCGGACGAAGTCGCGAGCACAGCTAGTATTACATATAAAGAAGAGGAAAGCTATAGCTAAGAATAGGCTCCGAACTCCGAAACTACTTGATCGATTTGAAAAATTCTTTCACTGTTGGGAAGTTACACTATCTTCGATGAACATAGGCTATATTAAACTTTCAGAAAGTTAGGGGTTCCTAGTAAAACTCCAATAATTTAGCCCAAGAAGGCGTAAAAAAATTACCAAAAAATGGTCAATTGGTAGTGACCCCTGCCTTCTGAACCAAGGGTCGTGAGTTCGATTCCCACCCGGGACAAACATTCGTGTGATGAACACTTGTGTTTGTTCCGTGTCTGGGTGTTCATATTTGTATTTAAGTATTTATTCGTGGTACCTTCGTTGTTCTGATACCCTTAACACAAGTGCTTAATACTACTTACTTTGGGATTACAGCAATGTATGTGGTGTTGTCTGATATTTATATTTATACGACATTTCAGAACATATAATTACACATCTACAAATAATGTCCCTACAGAATATGTCTGTCTGGTTATAGTTACGTCGCAATAATCTTAAATACCTACCTGACGCTAAGTGAGGACGGGTCGCTAGTTTTAAATAAGGAGGTACTTTAAAATTAGTAGGAGTACAATGTTCAAAGTATTTATTATTTATTTATTTAATCTTTATTGCACAAAAGAAATAGTGTACAAAAGGCGGACTAAATGCCGCATAGGCATTCTCTACCAGTCAACCATTGGGCTAAGCAGAAACAGACGTAGGTAGTGTGCTGCAAAGTTGGATAAATTAAACAGTGATATAAATACTTAAATAGATACATAGATATTATAAAATACATATACATAATAGAAAATAGATCATATAATGTATGTGTATATCGAGTGTAAAAAGACCCTTAACGAAGCCGTGACCTACATGTTCTCCTGGTCATGACGAACATCGTTAGTTCTAGAAAAATACCTGGGAAATGTATGGTTCCTGAGATATTGACCTTCAAAGTTAAAAAAAAATAATTACGTTTTTCATAAAATAAAAAATAAAATAAAATAATTTATTTCTGCAAGTAGATTTACAAGTAAATTCTTTTGCACGTCAAACTTTTTTTTCCCTACTAGCACTTCGACGTGATAAGGATGAGGCCTGATGAGAAGAAGTGCCGCAAGAAACTCATCAATTTTGGCTTTTTTCAAAAATATACATAATCATTATACAGGTTGATGTCATACATTAATACAATATTTGTTAAGTGCAGGCGAGCAGCTCATTATGTCCATGTAATATTATCGTCTAGGAAGTCTTGTATTTTATAATATCCTTTTTTCATAAGACATGACTTAATATGAGACTTAAACCTATGTATTGGTAATTCAACAATATTCTGTGGTACTTTGTTAAAGAATTTTACACTTAGCCCAGCAAACGAATTGCCAGTCTTATGCAGCCTGAGATTTGGAACAGCAAGTTTGTTCTTGTTTATATTAACTAACATATTAACGCTTATAAAACGTAATTACTAACATTTCTTCTAAAGAAACCATATCTGAATTTTGAATATTTCTCGGAAAACTAGGCCTTTCAAGTCACGGCTCGCAATGTACATCGCACGCGCACACACAGTCACTATCCCCTGTAGCTACCGCAGCGCACGCACACGCGCGGGCGCGCGTCAGGTGTTCGCCCGCGTATCGGAGGTCAACGACTTGCGAGCGGGAAAACCCAGCTGATAACTCGACCCTGTGTAATTTAATAAGTTACCTTACCTAGGTAGGAATGTACCTACCTAGGGTACCTTTGACGTAAGTGTATGTAAGTAGCTGCCAATTACAACAATCATCTCATTTCCATTTTATTGACATTCGGAATGCATTACCCACCGTAATCTCAGTTGCAGAACTCAAATCGTGTTAGAATTCCGGATTCAAGGACGAAATTAGAGTTTGATAATCAGAAGAGCATTTCTAATAGTCAAAATGTAAGTAGGTACCTACTTGTTGACTACCAATTACATAAAACAATACCTAAGTAACCTCTTAGAAAAGCCAGAAATTAATAAAATGTTACTTTACGTAGGGCCCTTCTTACGTACCTAATTGTTAATTGAGACGTATTGAAATTGAATTGTGTTTGAAAAGACTACTTATGTTTAAAAACATGTTTAATTTTACCCCGAGTAGGTATCTACCTACGACATAATCAGTAAAACATAAAATACCTGTGAAAAAATACGATAATTTCTATTGCCGTGGGTGGTGGTGTTGCCATTAGAGCATTAAAATAAATAACTTTATTATTTAAATGTGATAATTATTTCATAATTGGGTGTAAGTTAGCTAGCTAACCAAGTTTTTACGTAAGTAGGTACTTTTGCAGCGTTTAAGTAAATTATGGGCGGTTATTAACCTGGTTATTGGTATCAGAACCTAATGATAAATTGTTGAATGCGACACATTAGCGATGAAGCATACTAGAAAAACAACAACTCCAATCATTAGGTGGTAACTTCTGTAACCTTAAACGCTCAGACTCCAGAAAATGTAGGTACCTACTTATAGCAAAAATGTTAAATGAGTGAGAATTATTACATTGCCTTAGCAACTTTCAATAACGTGTATTATTGATGCGGATTTGTTAACTAGTTTAATTTGATTTTTAGGTGAATTACTTATTAGGTATTTTGAATAAATTTTATTAATTAAAATTATTACTAGTTAAGTAACTAGGTACGGTACGGTATATCCATTTAAATAATTGCTAATCGGATTTTGTAATTAACCGCAAGCAAAACAAAAGTAGGTAACCTAGTTTATAAAATGGCAACATTCGGCGAGCGCAGCCATTAGCCAAGAGACCGTCCCAACTAGGGATGATCGATATTCAAAAAACATCGATGTTGACATCGATGTCATAATCGAAGGCTCAACATCGATGTTCGATATTTATCGAAAACCGAACATCGATATTGGATCCATCGATATTTCTCATGAATATTAATACTTGAATAAGTAAAACATAATGTAAAAGTTCGCAATGTACATAAATTGAAATTGTCGATCTGTGGATGTGTTCATAGAAGACATCATTTTTATTCTAAGTTGCATTGGTTTGGACGTGCGTGTCATGCGAGAGATGAGGCCGTAAGTTAACATCGATGATCAATTTCGTTAACATCGATGTTGCGATATTTTTCGTATGGTAACATCGATGTTTTTGCTTTCAACATCGATGATCATCGAACATCAATGTTCATCGAGCATCCCTAGTCCCAACCGAGTCGCGTGCGCTGATTGGTTCGCCGCGAGCGCGCGGCGACTCAAAGGATTTCTGCGCTTCCGCGGAAGTTATGTACCTAATTTTTCAGTTCGGTTCTAAACAACATCGAATGCGTTTTGATTTCGGATAATTTCGCCTCGTTGTGTACTTTTCTTTTGTGTTGAGTGTTATTTGTTGTGTTGTGGTCAGTGACTAGTGTCGAAGGTGCCATTCCATGCATACAGCGCTTGCGAGTACGTTAACATGGTGTAGGTACGGTATGGCCATACATGGAAAAGTGCTTCTGAGGCACTGCGGCTGTATTCATCGTTCGTTCCACTTGGTACCAGTCCGATGGAGCTCCGCCATACATTGTGAAACCCGGCCGTGAGCAATGGCTTGGCAACCAGTGGATCGGGCGGTTCAGGCCCCATACATGGCCCGCGCGTTCGATAGACTTGACTAACTTGGATTTCATTTTGTGGGGCTTCGTCAAGGACCTTTATGAAGGTTTTCGACCGCCCACTTCCCGCACATGGAGAGTCGCCAATTCGAGCCACATCTTGTCCGCTTGGAGAGACCTACACTAGAAGACAACGATGAGTACTAGGTAAGTACTTAGACCTCATTTAAGGAGACGTGACACGACAGTCATCACGAGCTGCAATTTACGGCGAAGTATGGAAGCACAACAAATGCCAGTGACGATGACGTCGCCTATTGCGTTGTGTCGTTTGTCTTAAAACCTGTGATTTCATACATTCAAAATAAGTGTTTTTATGTGTAAAATAAGTGTTTACGCGTAAAATAAGGGTACAATAGTTTAAACTTATTATTGTAGTTCTCATGAATTTCTATCGCACGAGCGCGCGTTCGCGTAGGTATCTAGCGAGGGCGGAGGGATGCCGCGCGCCGGCGACCGCGCCGCGAGACATAGGTACCTACGCGCTGTACATTGCGTGGTCTAGAAAACAGCTGTTTTTTTACTCATAAAAACCAAAATCATTTCCCTGTCAAAATATTTGAAAATAATACTCAGCTATAGGGACAGAATGCGTAGTTTCAGGCTTCGTTAAGGGTCTTTTTACACCTTGTATACATATATAATACTAGCTGCTGTTCGCGGCTCTGCCCGCGTGAATATACGTATAAAACATAGCCTATGTGTTAATCTGATGTACAAACTATGTTCCTGTAAAGTTTCATTAAAATCCGTTCAGTAGTTTTTGCGTGAAAGTGGAACAAACATCCATCCATCTATCCATCCATCCAAACAAACTTTCGCGTTTATAATATTAAATATATATGTAATAATATATATATATTACGAGTATATGAGCTGTTTTACTCGGGGCGTTCCGGATGTTTTCCAGTCGGTTCCAAAGTCCGATAGATTGCACGCAGAAAGAATTGAAGACGAAACTCGAGTG
Source organism: Conogethes punctiferalis (assembly GCA_031163375.1). Taxonomy (NCBI): domain Eukaryota; kingdom Metazoa; phylum Arthropoda; class Insecta; order Lepidoptera; family Crambidae; genus Conogethes; species Conogethes punctiferalis. The sequence goes on along the minus strand of CM062097.1, from coordinate 1,803,997 downwards.
GTGCAAGGGCGTGGCTAAAAGGGAGCTGCTTGAAGAGCGAAGCTGCCGAGTGTGAGTCGAACTAAGCAATGGGAACTGGGATTTGAGATAGTTAGGCGAGTTAGGATCGTAAAGAATTGAATAAAGAGTACATAGCATCCGAATATTACGACGTGTCGCTATAGGGAGCCAACTGAGTTGTGTACGATGAGAGGAGACATGTAATCGATCAAGGCGTTTTATAATCTGCTCTTTAAACTTATAAGAAAATTTTGTACTAGCAATTCAAAACATGGCTCTCACACTTTACGGTAGAAGAAGTGATTTGCCAGACTTAATTGTCACCGAGTTATCGCAATTTCAAGAGTCAAATAAATGGGCGAGTCCAAAAACGTTTCATGCAACAGGCGACTTCCGTGTGACGTCACTAGCTTGGTGAAACAAGGCGTAATGCCTTAATTTATATGGTAAATATCTTAAATATTGCGTTATGTATTGGTTTCATAACAAGAGAAGTTACAAATAATGCATCTTAAAAAAAAAATTTTTTTTCGGTTTAGTATTTTTCGGCTAATTCCCGTTCCCGTAGCAATTTCGGGAATTCCTTTCTTAGTGCACCTCTACGATACCTAACCTACGTCCCTTCCTTATTTCAAGTGCCTACGTTTAGCCGTTTAGGCTGTGCGTTGATATGTCAGTCAATCAGTTTCCTCCTATATGTCTGTTGTTGTTTCATAACACTTTTATCCCTAAACATTTATTACGCTGTTCCCTGTTGTGTTATGTTGATAGATAGATAGATAGATAAAAAATTTATTTGCAAAGGTACACACAACAAAGGAATATAGCAAAAACAAACAAATAGGTATAAAAAAACGAGAACAATCAAGAACAGGTACGATATGGGCATGTGTGCAACAACAATGCAAAAAGGTAATGGCTCAGCGAGTTGTTTGCTCGAAGAGCAAACCGCTGATTTTCAGCCATTACCAGTCCAGTAGGTGCCGCGACGCGCGTGTAACAACACTAATAGAAATAATAAATTAATTAATATGAGTAAAAGAGAAAAATAATGATAATACGAGTAATAAGAATAACAAAATCTATACGTAGATACGAGAATAATGTAAATATAATATAGTAATATGTGAAAAGAATAGTAAATACATAATAAATATTGTTAATTAAACTGCACCAACTGCCAAAAAAGACACATTTGCTACTTAGGCCTTCGGCATTCAGCATTCAAGCGACCAAATGCTACACTTGAATTTGCGTACTCTATTAAGCGACATTTTACTAGTTTTTTAAACGAATCTTTCGATGTTGTTGTTTTTGTCTTCTTTTTTAATATGTTATCTTTTTCTGCGGAAGTTTGCATGATATTCTACATCATATGTATTATTTTAAGTTTTATCATTTTCTTATTTTAGAAGTTACATTTTAACATTTTTAACATTTTGGACTTGTATCTCTTGTAACTGACCAGTTACCATGGAAGTAATTAGTACTTAATACTTCCATGCCAGTTACCCGTTGTCACAGCGAATTGGTACTCTCGTTCACTTTCCATCAGGCGTAGGGAAGCCATTATGTCGAGCTACTTAAAAAAAGCGGGTACAGGGAGTTGAAGGCGCTGGCGGAGTCCAGGGAGAAGTGTACATTGCTCTACCGATAAGAGCTAAGCTCTTAAATTTAGTAGTAGTATACTGAAAAGCGGTGTACGTTATCAAGCGAGCGTAGTTTCATTCAAGCCGGTGTTCGATAACTACAACGTACTTTAGATAAATATCGTATACTTATCACTATTACCAAATATTCCGTGACGTACAAGTGGGGGGTACAGGTGGATTGGTTTCATATGGGGGTCGGTCGGCAATAGGTCACGTTGGGAAGGAATTAAAGGAGATATTTTGTGTATTTTTATGAATTGAAAGAATCTAAGAATAACAGCATTTTTTATGTTTCGAGCAATTTCCATACTAATATTATAAATGGGAAAGTGTGTCTGTCTTTCTGTATGTTTGTCTTTCTTTCACGGCAAAACGGAGCGACGAATTGACGTGATTTTTACATGGAGATAGTTGAAGGGATGGAGAGTAACATAGGCTATAGGCTACTTTTTGCCCCTATCTACCCCCCCCCCCCCCCCCTCTCCTAAAATAATAGGGTGTGGAAGTTTGTATGGAGCATTCACCCCGAATTTAACGCGAGCGAAGCCGCGGGCAAAAGTTAGTGGAGCAATAATTTTGCATGTGGTGTTTACCTGTAATTAGTTTTGTATCCTGCTTACTTTTAATTTAATACAATTATATAAAAGCATGTATTAATAATACAAACAGCTGTTGGTAGACCTTAATCATTGCATAGTATAAAACAAAGTCGCTTTTTTCCCTGTCTGTCTCGATGTATGCTTAAATCTTTAAAAATTTAAAACTAGGAACTCAACCAATTATCATGCGGCTTTTTTTAGGGTTCCGTAGCCAAAATGGCAAAAACGGGACCCTTATAGATTCGTCATGTCTGTCTGTCTGTCTGTCTGTCCGTATGTCACAGCCAGTTTATTCCGAAACTATAAGAGCTACATTATTGAAATTTGGTACGTAGATGTATTCTGTGAACCGCATTAAGATGTAAAAATAAAATTAGAAAAAAATCTAAAATTTTTGGGGTTCCCCATACATAGAACTGAAACTCAAAATTTTTTTTTTTCATCAGGCCTATACGTGTTGGGTATCTATGGATAGGTATTTGAAAATGGTGTTGAGGTTTCTAACAACATTTTTTTCTTAACTGAATAGTTTGCGCGAGAGACTCTTCCAAAGTGGTAAAATGTGTCCCCCCCCCCCCCCCGTAACTTCTAAAATATGGTCATGATAAAACTGAAAAAAATATATGATGTGTATTACTATAAAAACTACTAACGAAATTTGGTTTGAATGAAATCTAGACAGTAGTTTTTTTTAAACGTCATAAATCAAATTACCTAATTTTTTCATTCAATCAGTGGTACGGAACCCTACGTGCGCGAGTCCGACTCGCACTTGGCCGGTTTTTATCAGATAGAGTGATTCAAAAGGAAGGTTTGTTGTGTAAAATACATCTTAACTAATATTATAAAGCTGAAGAGTTTGTTTGAACGCGCTAATCTCAGGAACTACTGGTCCGAATTGAAAAATACTTTTTGTTTTGAATAGACCATTTATCGAGGAAGGCTTTAGGCTATATAACATCACGTTGCAACTATTAGGAGCGAAGAAATAATGGAAAATGTAAAAAAAAAACGGGAAAAAATTACTATTCCACGCGGACGAAGTCGCGAGCACAGCTAGTGCATAATAAAAAGCAGAGAAACACTGTCAATTTTGATGTGATGTCGTAAATGAACGCATTTTTTGCAACAGTGAATAGTTTTTGAGACAAATTGCACACGTGCGAAGCCGGACGGGTCGATAAATAAAGAAGAAAAACCGGCCAAGCGCGAGTCGGACTCGCGCAGGTAGGGTTCCGTACCACCAGAATACATCAAAATAAACGTTTTTCTTTATTCTTTAATGAATTCGAGTTGATTGAATGCGGTAAAATGCGGCTTACGATTTATAACGTATTAAAAAATACCAATATTAGAAACCTCAATAGCATTTTTGATTTTGATAATTTTTTTTTTTTACTTTCAGTCCTAAGTATGAGGAACCCAAAAAAAAAAATTCTCTTTTTATATGAAAATCTTCAGTCCACCGAATAGGATCTACTTGCCAAGTTTCCACAGAACGAGTATAGCTCTTATAGTTCCAAAAAAAAGTGTCTGTGACATACGGACGGACACACATGACGAATCTACAAGGGTTCCGTTTTTTGCCATTCGGCTACGGAACTCTAAAAAAGATGAGCTTCGGTCGCTATGAATAAACATAAAGTAAATGCTGCGACGTACATAATAATCTCGCTACGAGAATTACGTGTTACGTGCTACGAAACAGCTGTCTACGAGCCCCGTTACTACGGCGATGGCGATAACGAGAATCGTTTATTAAAAGTACCTACGGTACATTGTTCACTGAGTCACCATGGAAAATTACTGTATGGATTTGAATGAGATTTTACTCACGCGACGCAAAATTCACGCGTGCTGCTATTTGTAAGAATAATAGGCCTTTTGCCGTAAAAAAAATGTAATTAGTCCGTCTTTTAGTGTATTAGTCTCAGCAAAAAGGGCCGACTATCCGACTTTTTACGTTGTATGTATTTCTCAATGACTGGATTTCTGGGAATGTAAGGGAGCGACCCATCATCTTTTCGCTCCAAGCCAACCTCACCTGCACTTGCTGTTGCATCCTGCCGAATAACAAACGAAGCGCTGGCAACCGACTGGTGGCGGTATAACCATCACAGTTGAAGGCGTAGCTAAATACCACAGACCGATGACAGGCAGCAGCGGCACTGGAGCGAGAAGCTACGCCCTGCGATCGCCAACCCACCTGCCCAGCGTGGCGATTATGGGTATATCCTCCAGATGTTTGCCCTAAGTGGCGAACAACTGGAGAGGCCTATGTCCAGCAGTGGACTGCAATAGGCTGATGATGACGATGATGAATTTCTCAATAATATGCATGAAATAGGGGAACTGCATGAAATAGAAACCTTGATTAAATTTTAATTCGACTTGTTCACTTCAATGAATAAAACAGTAGTATTCTTAATTATGCACAAAAAAAAATTTTTTTTAACTAAAACACCGCTCTCGGCCATTACACAAGCAAAAATGAAGGAACATTGCGAAGTAAACAAAACATATTCCGACACGTTCAACGAATCGCGAATCAGCCGTAAACAAAGCGTTACGGAAATCCCCAAAACCGTAATCGTCTTAGCCGACTAGTCGGCCTTGTTAAAACCGACTAATCGGCTAGTCGGCGAAAGTCATAATCGGCACATCTCTACTATAGTTCATTCGCGTTAAGAAAATTATAATTTCTAGCGTTTTAATTGGCTAGTGGCCGGCAGTCGGTGATGAGTCACTATTTTCTTAACGCGAATGAACTATATATATATATACGTTCTTTTATGTACATTTCCACTTACCGTCTTCATTAACTGGCTTTTGACTGGCTCGGCGGCTCAATTGGTAGTGACCCCTGCCTTCTGAACCAAGGGTCGTGGGTTCGATTCCCACCCGGGACAAACATTCGTGTGATGAACACTTGTGTTTGTTCCGTGTCTGGGTGTTTATATTTGTATTTAAGTATTTATTTGTGGTACCTTCGTTGTTCTGATACTCATAACACAAGTGCTTAAGCTACTTGCTTTGGGATTAGAACAATGTATGTGATGTTGTCTGATATTTATTTTATTATTATATATTACACGGTGTTGTAAAACTTGTTTGTTTGTTGCAGATTCGGGACAAGATGGATTCCCAAACTCACGGCGTATTGGATATGCCTTTGGGATCGCAGGATCTGCAAGAGGAAAATTTTAGTCCAAACGAGTTTGAAAAGTAAGGCAGCACTGTTTTTAACCTTTGACTTTGACATAACACTTTTATTAGATCTGAGAGGAGCTATTTTATTTTTATACTAGCTCGACATAATGGCTTCCCTACGCCTGATGGAATAATTATAATAACATTTATATATTTTTCTCTCCACAATGATCATTAGGTCTACGAAACTAATAGTGACCTAAAATCGTTGTGAGAGGGAATGTGAAAAAGAAGCTCAAGTCGCTGTCACAACGGGCAAGTAACTGGTCAGTTACCTGTCAGTTGCCACCACCATGCCGGCCCAACCCTAACCCCACCACGAGCTCCGGAAATCCTACTCACCGGCAGAAACACGACCCGAAGGTCATTTGGCTGCGTTATTCTATAGGGTGGAGGACCTACCATGGACGGGCGCGGCGGCTCAATTCGAGCGAAGATTCGCTATGCCCTACCTCTCTTAAGCTAGGTTTTTGTGTTCGATCTGAGAGGGGGGCTTATGGATAGCGGAGTCCTGGGAATTTACCCAAAGTGTCCACTAGGAAAGACAGGCCTGGGCACGAGACAAATACCCATGTATTTGTCCCGTATAGCCATCTATAGGCGCAGGCGGAGTGCCATAGATAGATAGATAATTATTCTTTATTAAATACTTACATGAATTGTAAAAGGTAAGTAAGAGAAAATGTAATTTTCAGTAATTACAATATTTTCTCTAGTGTGTGAATGTTTTTGCCATAGGGCAAGACCAAATATTTATTTAAAAAAAGCACTGAATAAAATTTTAATAATGCTAAATATTTTTTTTTTCACAGAATGCTAGAAAATGATCCTATGTGGGGAGGCCACCCTTCGATCGGACAAGAAATTGTAAGTGTAATGATAGATATTCTTTATTTTAATTAGATAGATATTCTAGTTAGATATTATAAATAACTAGCTTTTGCCCGCGACTTCGTCCGCGTGTTTAAATTTATACATACAAAAGTTTTTTCCCGCTAACTCCCGTTCCCGTGGGAATTTCTCAAAATACAGCCATAACTAAACTTTATATTTACTAAGGTACCTGCATGCCAAATTTCAAGCGTCTAACTTAAGCGGTTTAGATTTTTCATACAAAAGGATTTTCCCGCTAATTCCCGTTCCCGTGGGAATTTCGGGAATTCCTTTCTTAGTGCACCCTTACGGTACCTAAGCTACGTCCCTTCCAAATTTCAAGTGCCTACGTTTAGCCGTTTGGGCTGTGCGTTGATATGTCAGTCAGTCAGTCAGTCAGTCAGTTTCTCCTTTTATATATATAGATTAGATAGATATTCTTTATTTGCACACCGAACAGATAAATCATCTCTAGTCAAACTACTACTTCATGCAACGGATGGAAAGCTTGGGATGTAAGGGAGCGGCCTATCAGCTTTTCGCTCCAAGCCAACCTCACCTGCTCGTGGTGCATCCTGCCGAATAACAAACGAGGCGCCGCGGCAAACAATGGGTAGCGGTATAATCATCACGATTGATTGAATGCGTAGCTAAATACCACAGACCGATGACGGGCAGCAGCGTCAACGCAACATCTTCATTTCCGCGACTCGGGATATCGGATTGGATCCTGTAAATAAAAATATTGTTTATCTTTAGGTCGGGAATTCCACCTCCCCTCTTAGCGTGGTCCCAATTCAGGGCGGGTCCAACGTGCCGAGATACGAGGCTTCTGTGGAGCAAGCTATGCACCAGCCAACCCTGCCGTCTCCTGAGCAGACGGTGCCGTCGTGGGCTCAGCACTTGAAAACGGACGGTAAGCATACAATAAATAAATAAACCCAAGACATGCCACGCTGGGCCACACAGCGCAATCTCTATCAGTCCACTGCTGGACATAGGCATCTCCCAATGTGCGCCACTTTGATCGATTCTGGGCTTCTCGCACCCAGCACCTGCCAGCCGTCCTGCGCAAATCGTCACTCCACCTGGTGTGAGGGCGTCCTACATTACGTTTGCCGAGACGCGGTCTCCACTCCAGAACTCGTTTAGCCCAACGGTTATGGGTTCTACGGCTGATGTGGCCAGCCCACTGTCATTTCAGCTTACTAATCCGGTGAGCTATGTCGGTGACTTTGGTTCTCTGCCGGATCACCTCATCTAGTCCCAAACTAAGACGAAGCTTGTACTATGGGCATTAAGGCCAAATGAGCCATCGAGTCGAGTCATAAAAAGAGATAAGAAGACAAGAAACGAGCATATTCATATTTAAAAGGCCGGCAGCGACCCTAAACTCGGTTAGAGCTGCGGGTGTCCATGGGCGGTGTCGACTGCTTACCATCAGGCATCACACTTGCTCGTCTGCCGCCTCTCGCATAAAAAAAAAAAACAAAAAAGATAGCTTATTGTCATACGCGACGCGACATACTGACGAGGAAAATAAATTAATTTTGACTTGTAGACTTGGCGACACACGAGTCCATGGGGTATCAGCCGGAGCTGGTGCCGGCCGCGGGGTACTCCGCCCTAGCGGCCGCCTGCCCGCCGCCCCCGCCGCCGCAGCCCGGCCCCCCCGACCAGACCATACTGCCCGGGGACTACAACTTCGGCGTCAAAATGGTTGCCACCAACTCGAATAAGAAGTGCTTGGTAAGTTTCTTTTTTATAGTAGTTCGACAATGGCTCTCTTCAATCGGTCCCTCATTACTGAGGATCGTGGTCACTGATACCCCCTGTACGGAGAACTTCTTACAATCCTGGGTTCTTTAGGCGGCGTAGGTACGAGTCCTTGGCCCACATCGCCTGCGTCACCAACTTGACCAGCTTCATGGCGGCCTCATATAAACGAGTAGCGGGCCCTACGAATGATGGGAGGGGCCTTAGAGGCGCGAAGGGGCCCTAGAAGCGCGGAGGGGCCCTAGAAGCGCGTTGAGGGGCCCTAAAGGCGCAGAGGACCCCAGAGACACAGAGGGGCGGAGGAGTAGGCGCGCAGGAAGGGGCCCTAGCAGCGCTGGGAGGGGCCCTAGAAGCGCAGGGAGGGGCCCTAGTGCCTTAAAGGGGCTACATACCTTATCAGCGCAGCGAGTCACCATCTCTTGCGTGAAGTGCGGCAGCTGGCGCAGGTACGAGTCCTTGGCCCACATGGCTTTAGGCGGGGCGTGAAACGGCATCTCAGTGGGCCTTCAAGGTGAGGGCGACAGGCGCAATGGGATTGTTATATTGTGCCTGTCGACCTAACTTTTGGACCTCACGACTGCTTATCATCAGGTGGAGTGAGGTCATCCTGAAAGCTCTTCTTATAAAAAAAAACCTGCCTCCATCGATTCCAGTCCGACGTAGCATGTTTCCTATCGTGAATAGTGGCGGTCTATGTCTACTCTACGTTGTCTATGTTACGTTTCCAGGCGAATGATGATTGTTAAAAGAGAGAAGCTGCGATCATACAACTGTCTCGTGTCATTGAATCATCTAATTTAAATATTCATTCATCAATACTGTTATCTTATAGTATTTAATATGTTTTCCTCCTACTGCACTGTGACATGGATTCGCTTGTTCGAAACATGATGTCATAAGCTAGTGTCTGTGCCGACGATTTCCTTTGTGGTGATAAAAATAGTTTCTTATTCTATACGTTAATAATAAATAACCCAAGACATGCCACGCTGGGCCACACAGCGCCACCTAGCCCCAAACCAAGCCGAAGCTTGTACTATGGGTACTAGACAACTGATAAACTTACTTGTAGTTCATTCAGAATTATAATTTCTAGCGTTTTGATTGGCTAGTGGCCTGTCAGTGACCTGTCAGTCACTATTTTCTTAACGCGAATGAACTATAGATACATTTTTTTTGTAAATAAATACATATTATACATAGAAAACACCCAGACCAATACAAACAGACATGTTCATGAACACACAAATGTTTGTACTGTGCGGGAATCGCACCCACGACCCTTGGCTCAGAGGGCAGAGGTCACTACCAAATGAGCCACCGAGCCTGTCAAATTTACTGAAAGACACTGTTTTGTAACCTGAAAACTATTTATTAACACACTCTAATTACAATAAACAACCATATCTAACAATATTTGACTCGCTTGGTGACCTTTGTCTCCAGTTCTCCAAGCCGCTGAACAAGGTGTACGTGGGGCCCAACAGCGAGATCCCCATCGACTTCACGTGGGACACCGGCCGCTCAGGTGGCGCCACCATGTACGTGCGCGCGAGCGTCGTGTTCGTGGACAGCGAGCACGCCGGGAAACCTGTCCACGCCTGTCGCCAGCACCGGGAGGATCGTGAGTCCACTTCAGAGTTTATACTTCTCGAGACCAACATATTATTGTAAACTTAATAATTAAACTAGTGCCTTTTATAAAAATATCGGATTCTAAACCGGCTTAAGTCCAGCAGTGGGAGGCAATAGGCTGATGATGATGATGATTTTTTAATTTCTAATTTAGACCAAAAATTACAAAGATAAGCGGAATATAAACCCACCAATATAATTGATACGTGTGACGTCATTCCTTGTGGCATTTTTTTTTATAGTGGCTCGACATAAGGGCTTCCCTACGCCTGATGGAAAGCGAAAGAGAAGCCCAAGTCGCTGTGACAACGGGCAAGTAACTGGTCAGTTACCTGTCAGTTGCCACCGCCATGCCGGCGTTTGTTTTTTTTTTATATTTATTATTTTATATATTTTTTTTTATTTGTATATCAGATGTGGACTCCCGGTACGGTCTCAACGTGCTGCACTCGTGCGCAGTGAGCGGGCCGGTCTGGTACGAGGGCGGCGAGGCGACCAACCACTGGCTGTCGGTAGCCGTCGCGTTGCCGCCCTCCGCCCCGCCCAAGCACACGTACCGCTTCCAGTGCCGGAACAGCTGCTCGACGGGCATAGATAGACGCGCCATCGGCATACTGTTCGTGCTTTTGGACAGCTCGTGAGTATCGTGTGTCGGTGTGTCACCGTAAAATTGTAATTACCAAGTTTGAAAATTAAGAGAGAAATTGTAAATTTAAGAGAGGTAGGGCGTAGCGAATCTTCGCTCGAATTGAGCCGCCCGTCCGGGGAAGGACCTCCACCCTATAGGATGCCGCAGTCAAATGACCTCTGGGTCGTGTTTCTGCCGGTGAGTAGGGTTTCCGGAGCTCGTGGGGGGTTAGGGTTGGGCCGGCATGGCGGTGGCAACTGACAGGTAACTGACCAGTTACTTGCCCGTTGTCACAGCGCCTTGGGCTTCTCTTTCGCTTTCCATCAGGCGTAGGGAAGCCATTTTGTCGAGCCACTATAAAAAATAAACCATCCTCTTTAGCGTTATCCCGGTTTGTGCCTCTAGGCCCAGGGTCCGCTTTGACCATGATCCTAGATTTAGCGAGTCTGGTTATTACATTGAAGCGACTGCCATCTCACCTTCGTAAGGGGAAGAAAGGGGAACCAGGCAAATTTGGATCATGGTTACACATTAAGAATTAAACTGGATGTGCAGGTTTCCTCACGAAAATTGTAATTACCGTCAGATTATAATCTACCCAGCCAGATTGTAATCTGTCCACAGATTGTCAAACAAACGTACCTAATGATTACACTATTTAATATTGTAATAAATCTAAATGGAATCGTCAAATTGTGATATAGTACGCGACGGAACGCATCTCGCGCACTGATTGGTTGAACTGAATATGACCCGTGCCGAACACGACCCGGAGGTCATTTGGCTGCGGTATTATATAGGGTGGAGGTCCTATCGCGGACGAGCGGCTCAATTCGAGCGAAGATTCAAAAGTTAGTCACCATTAGATACTGCGATACAGGCCTGTGAGGTGAGCCTAGTGCAGTATCTATAGTAACACAAACTGTAGCTGTATTATGTTAATAAATGATTTTATTATTATTATTCGCTATGCCCTGCCTGGGATGTAAGGGAGCGGCCTATCATCTTTTCGCTCCAAGCGAACCTCACCTGCCCGTGGTGCATCCTGCCGAATAACAAACGGGGCGCTGGCAACCGACTGGTGCCGGTATAACCATCACAATTGAAGGCGTAGCTAAATACTAAAGACCGGTGACGGGCAGCAGCGTCACCGGAGCAAGAAGCTACGCCCTGCGATCGCCAACCCGCCTGCCCAGCGTGGCGATTATGGGTATATCCTCCAGATGTTTGCTCTAAGTGGCGAACAACTGGAGAGGCCTATGTCCAGCAGTGGACTGTAATAGGCTGATGATGATGATGATGATGGTCCAGCAGTGGACTGTAATAGGCTGATGATGATGATGATGATGGTCCAGCAGTGGACTGTAATAGGCTGATGATGATGATGGTCTAGCAGTGGACTGTAATAGGCTGATGATGATGATGATGATGGTCCAGCAGTGGACTGTAATAGGCTGATGATGATGATGATGATGGTCCAGCAGTGGACTGTAATAGGCTGATGATGATGATGGTCCAGCAGTGGACTGTAATAGGCTGATGATGATGATGATGATGCCCTGCCTCTCTTAAGACACACTGCATGGAACCCCTCCCTAAGTGTGACGTAATTTATGGATGACCCTTAATAAAATGTTTTCTTTCTATCGTGTACTTCCAGCGGTATAGTGCGCGGGCGCCAGCTGATGAACGCTCGCGTCTGCTCGTGTCCCGTGCGCGACCGCCGCAACGACGAGAAGCGACTCAGCGCGCGCCGCCCCGCCGCCGACGCACCCCCTCCGCCCGCCGCCCCCACCCCCGCCAAGAAGGTCAAGCTCGAGCCGCGCGCGGCCGACGCCGACCGCGACCGCGTCTACGTGCTGCCGCCGGTAAGCACCATCGACATCGAAAACATCATCAGCAACAACATCACCATCACAACGTCATCATCAAAAACATCATCATCAAAAAGATCCTCATCATAAATATCATTATCAAAAAGATCCTCATCATAAACATCATTAACAAAAAGATCCTCATCATAAACATCATTAACAAAAACATCCTCATCATCAACATCATCGTCAACAACATCATGGCTTATTCCACTAATCTCCGTTGACAATCCCCGTCAACGGGATTCGTGAACTTTATGTTCATTAATCCACGTTAATGCACATTTGGAGCTATAACGGGGATTTGTGCCACCGCCCCCACCCCCGCCAAGAAGGTCAAGCTGGAGCCGCGCGCGACCGACGCCGACCGCGACCGCGTCTACGTGCTGCCGCCGGTGAGCAGCATCGACATCGAAAACATCATCAGCAACAACATCACCATCACAACGTCATCATCAAAAACATCCTCATCATAAACATCATTATCAAAAATATCCTCATCATAAACATTATCATCAAAAACACCATCATCAAAAGCATCATCACCAACAACAACATCATGGCATATTCCACTAATCCATGTTGACAAACCTCGTCAATGGCGATTAGTGAACTTTATGTTTATAAATCCCCGTTAACGCAAATCTGGAGCCATGACGGGGATTTATGAACTAAAATGTTCGTTAATCCCCATTACATTAAAAATAATTTTCATTCGTTCATTAAACCCTTTTTTAGCTCCAAACTAGCTATGCCAGCGGCGTCGCACGCGTGGATCGGGTTTCAAAAATAACGGACTTCCATACTGTGGTGTCTAAATTTTAACTAGATCTCACAATACATTGGTGTAAACCGCATTCAATTCCATGCAGTAGTTTTTGCGTGATGCGCGTTCAAAAATACAGATTAAAATTTCTCCCGTTTTCCCAACACTTTCCTTCACTGCTCTGCTCCTATTGATCGTAGCGTGATAAAAAGTATACTATAACCTGCCAATGAGTATGAAGAATAATTGTACCAAGTTTCGTTAAAATCTATTCAGTAGTTTTTGTTTCTATAACGAGCATACAGACAGACAGACAAAAATTTTACTGATTGCACTTTTGGCATCAGTATCGATCACTAATCACCCCCTGATAGTTATTTTGAAAATATAATTCATGTACAGAATTGACTTCTCTACAGATTTATTATAAGTATAGATATAGAAGATAGATTTTTACATTTTGTAATTTTAATAATGTGTACGTATCGCTCGTTACAGCTGCGCGTGGTCGGCGTCCGGCCGCTGGTGGCGGGTCTCGAGACGATGCTGCACGTGATGCTGGCCGCGCCGCCCACGCCCGACACGCCCGCCTGCGTGGCCGACTTCCGCCGGGCATTGGCCGAACTGCGACGCGGCCGCCGCGACCTCGACGAGTAAGCGAGTAGACAACCCACCGAGACGCGTGATGCCTTATTCGCAAAATGGCCACCTAGTCCAAAAGGGCTACTTCGGAAAACGCCCACTAGCGTGAAAGAACTAATTTGCAAAATTACTAGTGATGCGCCGAATAGTGGTTTCAACGAATATTATTCGGTTCAATCTTTACCGAACCGGATATTCGGCCGAATTATCCGTTTTACCATTTCACTGCGTCCCCGCGTAAACAGGTTCAAACATACACGCCGCCTGACTGAGCCGTTTAATTGCTTTCATTTATTAGGTTTTTAATACGTTCTTCGCAATTTTTATTTAACTTCTAAAAAACAATATAATAACAGAAAAGCTTGTCTTTTAGTTTTATTCTATGTTATGTAGCCAAGTATATAGAAATACTCAAACCGAATATATTCGGCACTAAAACCGAATAATTCGACCGAATACAAATAGTGGAAAAAGTATTTTATTTTGGAATAGGTAAATGTTTTTGGTTAATGTTCTCCTTTAATAAAATATAAATATTGATGGGCATTCTGCAAATTAGTCCTTTCACAAGTTGCCATTATGCGAATTAGGCATTACGTGACTGAAACTCATGGAACGATTTTCACCCCCGTCCGTCGTGATTGCGAGTATTCAGACAATAGTGGCGCGCAGGCGCTTATTCCATTGATCCCCGTTAACGCCAGCTATAAAGGGAACAACGAACTAAAACGTTCAAAAATCCCCATTTTATTTTTAATGCAATGGGGATGAGAACTAAAAGGATTGTCAACGGGGATTTGTGGAATAAACCCGCGCAGGAGGTATAGTTTCACGTTCCTGCCATCAAGTCATGGAATGCCCTTCCAGCTCATGTGTTATCTTCTTCTTGCAATAGGCTCGTTGCCGTAAAAATGTAATTAGTCTTTTAGATTATTTAAAAATGTAACACGTATTTTTTAATTTCTAAATTAGACCAAAAATTACAAAGATATAGCCTGCTAAAGATACGTATGACGTCACGTCTCTTGGCATTTATTCGCAAGTGGTGACGTCAAAGACTCCCACTCCTGAAGTTTGATGCCTTGTATCTTTGTTATTTTTTGTTTAATCAGAAAAAGAAAAAATACGTGTCGAATAGTTTTTTATTATCTAAAATACGGATTAAACTTAATGTAAGTTTTTGACCCAGGAATTATTTCCCTATCCTGGGTTCTTTAGGCGGGGCGTGAAATGGCATCTCAGTGGGCTTTCAGGGTGAGGGCGACAGGCGCGGTGGGTTTGTCCTATTGTACCTGTCGACCTAACATTTGGACCTCACGACCGCTTACCATCAGATAGAGCAAAGTCACCCTGAACGCTCTTTTTATAAAAAAAGCCTCTGTAAAATTTGGACAAACACCCGGAGGCTTTATCTATCGATAATATCGGTAGTTCTACAACACTAATTCTAACCGGTATACAGAAAGTATATACTTAAACCTTTTCACATACCTCATTCGAATCAATACTCGCGGCATACTCTCAACTCGATGAGTCTGCCACTTGCTCACAAATGCATTTATTCCGGCATACAGAACAGAACAATAGTACATTCAAATCACAATCAATAAAAAAAACCACAAGACACCTCTTTCCCAGTGGGCACTTTGTGAAAGTGCCGAGGACCCCTCAAATCATATACGAAGTCCCTAGTTCCTCTCATCGACGTCAACAGTCTTTCCCAGTCCACTGCTGGACATAAGCGTCCCCCAACGACGATTGTAAAAGAGGTAGGGCATAGCGAATCTTCGCTCGAATTGAGCCGCCCGTCCGGGGAAGGACCTCCACCCTACAGAATACCGCAGCCAAATAACCTCCGAGTCGTTTCTGCCGGTGAGCAGGGTTTCCGGAGCTCGTGGGGGGTTAGGTTTGGGCCGGCATAGCGGTGGCAACTGACAGGTAACTGACCAGTTACTTGCCCGTTGTCTTCTCTTGGGCTTCTCTTTCGCTTTCCATCAGGCGTAGGGAAGTCATTATGTCGAGCTACTATAAAAAAGAAAAAGTTGTCATTTGGAGGGATTTGCCTCAGTTAACCGATTCGTTGCGGATGACGCACATGGGGCGTCATGAAATTCTTTTGTCTATGGCGTGTGACGCCCGAGAGGCGTCATTTTTCAGTTTGTTAAAAAGAGTTTAAACTGAAAAATGATACACAGAGGTGTAAATGTCGTTTTTAAGGGTTACTGCTAAACAAGACTACTATTATTATTTTCTGTAGTTTATCCCTGTTTTTTTTTTCTAAATGACTACGATAATGGCCAGGCCGGCCTTGTCATCATCACCGGACTGTTGGGGGAGCGGAAGGCTCTCACCCCAGTTTATCCCTGTAGTGTAGTCGTTTCAGGATATAGCGTGAATTTCAAAACTTCAGAGGTTGACAACCTTCGATTGACAGATACGAATTAGTACTAGCCACGGGCAAAGGTTTCCAAAAACTACCGTAGCAATGAATCGGTTAACACGCTTGGCGCGCGGGTTGGTGACCGCAGTAGGTTTTATTTGTACCCACGTGAACGCTGCTGCCCGTTTCCTGACATTCCCTTGTCTTCTATGACACCCGCGGGATGAGATTAGATAGTCCTATTCCAACGGAAACCAAAAAACAACACAGTACAGTGAAACGTTCTGCGAATGCCGCCTAACATAATATATAAGCTATACCTACTTTAGATTCTAATATATTAAGTACATATCCATGTACAATTCTATTTAGTTATACCTACTTGTAATTATAATTATTAATTTTACTTTTAAGTGGTAAGGCGTTTAAATGTATACCGTGATTTAATTATCTGAGAGATTTAATTAAATATTCGATAGTCGACTGACAACAGGTTTCGTTGGTCAGGTAACGTCTAAGTAAATAAAACATTGCTCCGATCCCAAAGTAAGTAGCTTAAGCACTTACGTGTTATGGGTATCAGAACAACGAAGGTACCACAAATAAATACTTAGATACAAATATACACTAAGTTATATATTATATAACTTAGATATAATATACACCCAGACACGGAACAAACACAAGTGTTCATCACACGAATGTTTGTCCCGGGTGGGAATCGAACCCACGACCCTTGGTTCAGAAGGCAGGGTAAATGGCGTGTCTTATGGTTATTTATTAAGTGGGGAAGGAGGATTTATTAGCAAGGGTCTACTATGCTTGTTGTCGTAAAAAATGTAATTAGTCCGTCTTTTAGGGGCAGCGCAGACGGCACACTTTTTGTGCGATAGAGTCTGCGTCTGAGACATTTAAAAAGAGCGTCTAGGTCTGCCGACAGAATGATCGAAGATGTGCGTCGTGTGCGTTGAGTCTGTGAAATATGTGCGACAGATTTTTGCGCGTCGTGTGCGTTACTGCATATAATCGCAAAGAAGTGCGTCACGGATAGTCTGTCTGTCTGTGTGGCATTTTTGCGCACGTAGTGACGTCAAGGACTCTTACTCCTACATTTTGATGCTTTGTATTTTTGTTATTTTTTGTTTAAATGAAAAAAGGAAAAATACGTGTCCAATATATTTTTATAATCTAAAATATGGACTAAATTATAATATGATTATTTTGACCCCGGAAACATCTCTATTCCCCCGCCTTGGCTATCGACGTAATCATTTAGGAACTTTTGCATTGACTGGGAATATTGAAATGCCTGTTCGATATTTTCTCAGAGAAACAATGATAATCCACGGTGTAAATTTGAATGGAAGGGTTTTTTGACGCAAGATAAGTTCTTTTCGACAGGGAACATTTAACAGTAGGTGTATTCCGCAAAATAAGACAACTGCCTGAAATTCCTCCTTATGTGCAGCCATCTTCAGCCTGCAAAGGTCCACTGCTGGACGTAGGTCTCCAAGGTCCACTGTTGGACATAGGCCTCCAATTATACCTGCAAAGGTCCACTGCTGGACATAGGCCTCCAATGACACCTGCAAAGGTCCACTGCTGGACATAGGTCCCCAAGGTCCACTGCTGGACATAGGTCTCCAAGGTCAGTGGACCTTCCAGTCCAGCAGTGGCTGGACATAGGTCTCCAAGGTCAGTGGACCTTCCAGTCCAGCAGTGGCTGGACATAGGTCTCCAAGGTCAGTGGACCTTCCAGTCCAGCAGTGGTTGGACATACGTCTCTAAGGTCCACTGCCTGACATAGGCCTCCAATGACACCTGCAAAGGTCCACTGCTGGACATAGGCCTCTAATGACACCGGCAAAGGTCCACTGCTGGACAAAGGCATCCCCAACGATATAGACATTTGGGGGGATTTTCCTTAGTCACCACGCTTCACACTAACCATTGCACCATCAAAAATGTGTGTATTGCATAATACTAGATTACTTTTGAGAAATACATCTATTGTTAAATGTTTTGCGGCAAACTCGAATGACAGTGATATACGAGAGTAGAATCGAATTAGATAAGTTCCCTTTGAATCTAGGCTCTAAGATCTATAGTGTAGAGCGCACTTGTTATAGCATCAACTATATATTCCGGACATAATAGAAAATTTACTGTTTTGCTGGCGAATTCGGTCGTACGGCTGTTCCGACTTCATTTTTCAAATATATAATATATATTAATGTACCAAAACCTACCAGGTTCATGACAGGTTAGATCCAAAGATTCTTTTATAATTATCACTACATATACAACAGTCGATTTTGTTTTCTGTCTGTCCTTATGTATGCTCATATGTTTAAAACAACGGATTTTGTTGCGGTTTTTTTAAATAGACAGAGTGATTCAATAGGAAGATTTATATGATATATGACAGGCTCGGTGGCTCATTTGGTAGTGACCTCTGCCCTCTGAGCCAAGGGTCGTGGGTTCGATTCCCGCACAGTACAAACATTTGTGTTCATGAACATGTCTGTTTGTATTGGTCTGGGTGTTTTCTATGTATAATATGTATTTATTTACAAAAAAAAATGTATCTAAGTAAGTTTATCAGTTGTCTAGTACCCATAGTACAAGCTTCGGCTTAGTTTGGGGCTAGGTGGCGCTGTGTGGCCCAGCGTGGCATGTCTTGGATTATTTATTTATATGTACGATACCTACCGAAGCGAAGCGAGGCTGGGTCGCTCGTAGTATAATACATTTATTATATTCTACCCTGGAAACGGACCGGACCCTAATCAAGCTTAGTTTCATGCAGGGGCGTAGCTACCGCCGTATCTGCCGTATCAATTATACGGGGCCCCCATGGCTTAGGGGCCCCCAAAGTGCATTTATAAATAAAAACTAATAAAAGCTTCCCAAATTTTAGAACAAACTTTTTACCTTCCTAAGGGCCCTCAAACAATTTTTTATATGGGGCCCCGCCAAGGCACGCTACGCTTCTGGTTTCATGTAATGTATTCTTAATTCTGAAGAAAGTGCGCTCTCACAAAGTTAAATGACAAAGATAATTATTTTATATGTTATGAAACAGGTGTCCCGTAAATATTGATTCAAACTTGGAAGTACAAGTAAATGTCATAATACGTATAATGTACATACGTAAGTTAAAATTTTATAATAATAGGCTATTATGGCTAAAAATTGTAATTAGTCCGTCTTTTAGCTTATTCAAAAATAAGACGTATATTTTTATTTGGAAATTAGACTAAAAATTACAAAGTTATAGCCCGTTGAAATTACGCATGACGTCACTCGGTGAGGCATTTTTACGGGAGCGAGTGACGTCAAAGACTCCCACTCTTAACTTTTGATCACTTGTATCTTTGCTATTGTTTATTTTTGAATAAGCTAAAAGACGGACTAATTACAATTTTTAGCCATAATAGCCTATTGTGTTTTCCAATGAAATTTTCTGGCAATTTTGATGCCTTTAGGCAAAATCATTCAAGTTTTTAAAGTTTATTTTCTTAAATAGGTATTACTCAAAGCTTTTCAATCTGATCTTTGCCGCACTATTAAAAAGAGGATCTTTTCACACCCTGGGGCACAATATATTATCCAACGCCCTTTGTTTTAAGTTTCTGGATGTCTAGGCCTTAAGGCGATTAACACACTGCCACGCACCATGCTGCATTTTTTTTATGCAAGGGGCGGCAGACCAGTAAATGTCATGCCTGATGATAAGCAGTCGACACCGCCCATGGACACCCGCGACTTAAATAGAGTTCTGCTGCCGGCGTTTTAAATGGGACTACCTACATTTTGCAAGTCGACGGGCAAACATTTATTGTGTGTTCGACCATGCGAATTTTCTATACACACTTATAACGTAAGAACACGTATTCACGCGCTTACGTTATTCGTGCCAGTTTGATAATCGCCTAAAACTTTATACGAATAGTGAAAAAGTATGTTTCTGGTTTAAGTTGTTATGTTCTAGCTGCTGCAAAGACTTGGCTTCTTTTGAGCTTACCATTAGACCAAAGGAAGCCACTATACAGTGCTATTTAAAAATGTAACTAATTCATCCAGTTCCTAAACGTTTTGTTAGATCAAAGCAGCGAACATAATAATATATTAACTACATAATATGTCGAATTTATTTGCGGAACATCATGTTTTTAAGTAGTTTTAAGTTAATTTTAAGTCTATATAATCATAGGTTAAAGTTCAAAACGAGATTTTCTATATTTATATATTCAATTTGATACACATATTTCAGATAGGTATTTTGTAATAATTTTCATGTTCTACAATATAATGTATTACGATTCTTATTTTTTTTACTTAATTTGATGCTATTGTGGTCACAAAGTGCCTTTGGTATAAACATTTTGAAAGTACTTATATAATAGTTTGTATTCTGCTCAAAAATTATGGTGCATTTTGTATTATAAATAAACTAAAATAATAATTCTTTCAAAATGTATAAATGATGTTTGTATAAGAAGCAATAATATAGTAAAATGTATGTTCGAGATTTGTGTTGAAATTATTTACATGTCAATTTGATTTTAGCATTAACAGTAACAATAGTATTGTACAACAACAAATTGTTAAGTAATAATACGTTTGGGAACTTTATCTGAAGCAACTGTCAATGGTAACCAACTTCTCGTTCTGTTTTAATTAGTATAGTTAGTATACTTGAAATTATGTTGAAAAAAACTGCTTTCTATTTAAATTTTAAAGTCCATAAAATGTAACAGGATTGGAATTACAGCTGTCAGTAAAACGTATAATATAACATTAGGACCTTTCGAATTTATTAGAATCGGAACACACGAAAAATCATCACTTTATGGTGCATAGTAGAAATATTTACGGCCGTATTCACAAACGTTACTATGCGTCGAGGGGACGCACAGGTACCCAAAAACCTATAGAATTTAGGGCACTGTGCGTTCGCGCGTCGCATAGTAACGTTTGTGAATACGGCCGTTATAGTACCTACAATACAATTTTTTCTCTATCATTAATAAATTTAAGAAAAACAAATTACTAATAATTTTACAGCTGTCACTTTAATCATTTTACATTTTAGGGAATAAACTTACAAGTTGCCAAAATAAAACTTCACTACGTTTGAAAAAACTCTACTCTAAAGCAACACTTAAATTCGTCCCAGCAGACCAAAGGGCAAAATATGAGCTCCCTAAATTACTAGCCACACAAGTTGCCATTATATATTATTCATGTTGCCCAAGAAAAACCCACCTGAAAGGATTATTGTCTCATTAATAAAATTGTTGAGTTTGTGTTTTCATATACATTAAGTATAGAGCAGGGTCTAACTAGATCGCCTAAGATACCCCGCAAACCACAAACTTTATATCAACCGATAGAAAGTCAGTGGTTTGTGGGACCTCTAATTAGTTCCCAAGTGTTTTGCGATAGAGTTGCCGAATATATTTAATATGTAAGCAGAGCATTCTCGTACAGTGGCGAAGCCTGGTGCAGTGGAAACCTAACAGGAATAGACTGTGCTTTAAGGTCACAGCACACTAATCCACTCGGAAAGGGATCGTCACCGTATCGCCTTTCGCCTCGCCGTCAACCAAGCGTCAACCTTACGTACGCACGTAACCGTAGCGTATCAGCAGCTCCTGTACGTCAACTCGGCTACGGCTAGGCGACACCGCGCTTACGGATCGCCGACCGCTGGCTGACCTGGTTGGCACCAAATCAGTTTCAATCCAAACGTTGAGTGTTGCGCACGGTTATGTCTCGGTTTACAATACGAAAGGAAGTTGCCTTGCGAATGGCGGGCGGCGGCGGCACGTTCGGCAGGCAAGTCACGGGAGGGGACAGGGGCAAGGGTGGACGAAGAGCCGTGAGCTCGCGTACGGAGAGACGTAAGCGCGGGAACGACGAGCCGTAAGCGCGGGAACTGCAAGTTGACCACGCACCGCATCGCGGTTCGGAGCCTGTTCTGAGGCGAGGCGATTACGTTACGATTCCAATTAGTGTGCGTTGCAATAGGGAGTTTCATTCAAACAATACTGAATGGCTTGAGGCGATACGGTGGCCATCCCTTTCCGAGTGGATTAGTGTGCTGTGACCTTTATTGTAACAAATTGTTGTGTAGTAGATAGTCTGTGAACCTGCTCAATTATGTGCACAGAGTATGTAGGTATGTAAAATAATATTACACACATCTGAGTATATACCAAGCTAGAGTTAATTAAATCTATATCTTGGGACTAAACAGGCGATATTGGTTAGCTATATTGTACAAACATTGGCTTTAATAAAAATTCCTTCTGAGGATGTTGTATTTTTGAGTTACTTAATAAAATTAAATATTTGGTATTAAACCGTGTTTGTTTTCATTTCCACATCACTCAAATGTTAATTCGCCTGTAGGTTAGGAAAAGTAATTTATTGTAACTACCTACATATGAATCTATAAATAATAATTTTAAATGAACTTTTGATAATAGGTTTTATTAATTTATTACACTCATGAAATGTTTAACCAGAGTGTCACATTATATAAAACATTTTGATATTCATGAAATTCACCATTTACAAACTCATTAGCACATTTAGCATCAAATAAAAAATGGCTTTTAATAGGTATTTATATTATTGTTACAAATTAATATTTTACAGCAACTTCAAATGTCCAGTCACATTGTCCACTACATCTTTAGGCGCCGGCCCCACACCCAGCACAGTTATAGAGTTGGGAGCAATCTGTGTCCGTCCCGCATCTCTGATCATTGATGTAATCAGCCCCATTTTCTTTGCGTTATCCGCTATCTGTTTTATCTCATCTACGGAGTCGGTCTTAAGGGCTATTTTGGCTTGGCCGGTCATCTGCCAACATTTAAGGCCATCGGGGTCCCTTTTCTGTGCTTTCTCGAAGGCTCCCACTGCAGCGTGTCCACATTGAGCTGCTATTTTTCCTTTTGACATGTTGAGGTCTGTTCTTACGACTAGAACTAGTTTGTATTCAGAGTCTGAAGCATACTGAAAGCAATAAATCACATACATAATCATGAAGAGTGGATTATGGAGATGGCAAGGCAGCTATCTATGGTCAGACATATTATGTAGAGTGGTAAGTGGTAATGAAAGTTTGGGTGACCATGGCGAATAATAATGAAAAGAGGAGCCTTATGCCTGCAATGGGACAGATAAGAAAGGCTGATGATGGTGAATTCTTGTGTATTATAGTTTATTAATGAACCAGGTTTATGCTTGTTGCTTCAAAAAGTTGTACAAAAATCTATTTTACATACATGTATGCAAATTTGATGCATAATGGGCTATTTATTAGTATAATATTGCAACATGGTACAACTGTCATTAGGTACTAGATGGTCCCCCAGAATGTGAGACAGGAAGTCAGAAGACAGGAAGTTTTATGTAGGTACCCATATAGACACAATGGGGAATCTAAAAATGGTATTAAAATTTAACTATCCTGATGTTTTATATGGTCAGAGATGGTCATTACATTCTGTCCAGATCCTACATTGATAAGGTACTATTTGTAATAGTTTATTATTATCCAAATACTACAAACATTGAAAAGTAATTCTATTCATACACAATGTGCAAGTTTCCTTATTTCCCCTCATAGTACCTATGGAATAGACTGATTTGGACACAACACAAAGAAAACAAACAATACAACTTTTGGCAAATAAACACAAAAGAAGTAGAGCGAGGTACTGCAAGGACATTAATATAATCATACCTTTTTCACAGCTTTCGCTGTATCCGAGAAGGATCCGAATCCGAAATACTTTCTAAAAGCCACCAGAGAAATGCCGATGCAGAGACCGCATCCGAGGCCGGTCAGGAAGGGAATATTGAACTCCATTTTGCGTTTGGACGATATGATGGAAATCTATAGACTTTGTAAATATTTAACACTTTTTATTATTTTAAAAATTAGTCTAATTTTAAGATTAATTGAGAATTATATTACTTCATAACCTCAACACGTGAGTAAAACACTGACACTGACGAAGTGACAAGTTGACAACTGATAATGACATAACAGAACTGACAGTGACTTTTATATTTTTTGGCTATGCACGATTAGTACTTCAGTCAAGGGCTGAGTTTTCGGAGATTAAACAAATGGCAAGGAAACTTGTAGTATCCTATCAGCATAGACGTATTTGCCTATCAGTATCCTATAGAGAAGTATGAAGGTACGGTTATATTCATAACATCGACTTTTGTGAACCGACATATTGGTATAATTATATTTGTTTCAAGGTCAGAAAGGAAAAAGTAAAGAAATATAGAGACATTGAAAGGTCAATATCATAGGATAGAAATGTGGGTCAGAAAAGTTTACAGACCGAACAAGAATACATTTAAATCTTAGTAAAGTAGGTACCTATTAAACTTTAATTTCGGACCGGAACACGTTAAATGTTCATCTGACACTATAGTTACCTAGCAACAGTTCTGTTTATTTCAAAGTGATTACTGCTTTATCAAAATACGTTTACTGTATCCATTTTTATACCAAAAATTTAAGAAATTTGTGACCAAAAATGAAGAAGACTACTAAGGATTTGGCTCCCATAGCCATTCCTCATGGGCCGCCAGTCGAGTCTACTGCGGAATACTACAAGTCTCTCATGGAGAGTTCCAGGATGGTGAAGTAAATATTCACTTTTCTTCTAATTTATCTTAATTTATTTTACCTACTGGAGCGACGCATCAAGAAAACCACTAGGTATTTCCGTTCAGAAATTGTATGGTAGTAAAGAAGTGGATCCACCGGCTTATGACCAGCGTGGTTGAGTAAAGATCATGGCTCCCTTATACCACCCTGATTTCACCCGGCAAAAAGAATAAAATTTTAATGCCGAGAAGCACCGCCGTACGATCGCCAACCCGCCTGCCCAGCGTAGCAATTATGGGTAAAGCTCCAGATGTTTGCTCAATGTGGCGAACAGCTGGAGAGGCCTATGTCCAGCAGTGGACTGCGATAGGCTGATGATGATGACGGTGTATTGATACGCTTGACCGACGTCAGCGTCTCAGTTCATGGTAGGCTCGAGACATATAAGTACGAGTTGTTATCATCATCATCATTATGTAAATGTTAGTACCAAATAAACGTTTTTCTATTCTATTCATCAGCCTATCGCAGTTCACTGCTGGACATAGGCCTCTCCAGCTGTTCGCCACTTTGGGCTATACCTACGCATAGTCGCCACGCAGGGCAGGCGGGTTGACGATCTCAGGTCGTAGCTTCTCGCTCCGGTGACGCTGCTGCCCGTTATCGGTGGTATTTAGCTACGCCTTCAATCGTGATGGTTAAACCGCCACCAGTCGGTTGCCAGCGCCTCGTTTGTTATTCGGTAGGATGCATCACGGGCAGGTGAGGTTGGCTTGGAGCGAAAAGTTGACAGGGCGCTCCCTTACATCCCGTTAATGATTCTCCTTCTTTGTTTCTCAAATTATTGATCTTTGCAAGGAAATACCCAGTATGGGATGTGGCGCGGCCCACACCTCAAGTGTTGATGGAGCAGGCTCGCCGAGATCTAATGGAGGCTGATGAGAAGCTTGCTCTGAAGCGCGAGGAGGAGAAGAAGAACAGGGCGGTCATGGACGCCAAATGGGAGGACCTACGCAATAAAGAGATGCTGCTGAAGGAGTCTTTTATCAGCTTCAATAAGGTGTTTTGTTAATCTCTATTGCACAATAAGGGGCTGCGCAGACGACAAACTTTTTGTGCGATAGAGCCTGCGTCTGAGACATTTAAAAAGAGCATCTAGGTCCCTACAGCTCTGCCGACAGAATGATCGAATTGGCGTTGAGTCTGTGAAATATCCGCGACAGATTTTCGCGCGTCGTGTGCGTTACTTTACTGCATATACCAAATTGCATGACAGACTAAAAAGTGCGTCACGGGTAGTCTGTCGTCTGTGCTGCCCCTAAAATAAATAAATATCAGACAACAATCATATACCTACATTACTCCGATCTCAAAGTAAGTAGCTAGATCACTTGCGTTATATGTATCAAAACAACGAAGGTGCCACAAGGTACGATTAAGGTACCACAAGTTAACTATAAGAGAGGTAGGGCATAGCAAATCTTCGCTCGAATTGAGCCGCCAATCTGGGGAAAGACCTCCACCCTATAGGAATACCGCAGCCAGACATGACTTCCGGGTCTTGTTTCTGCCGGTGAGTAGGGTTTCCGGAGCTCGTGGGGTTACGGTTGGGCCGGCAAGGCGGTGGAAACTGACAGGCATTGACCAGTTACTTGCCAGTTGTCACAGTGACTTGGGCTTTTCTTTCGCTTTCGATTAGGCGTAGGGAAGCTATTGTATCGAGCTACTAATAAAAAAAAATGTTTATCATCGCTACGTAGTCTAAAACAAAATCGCTTTTTCTGTCCCTATATTCATAAATCCCTATGTGTGCTTAAATCTTTAAAACTACGCAACGGACTTTCATGTGCTTTTTTAAATAGATGTGATTCAAGAGAAAGGTTCATGTACTTTTAATGAAATAGGTACCCGAAGCGTAGCGAGGGCGGGTCGCTAGTTTTATATAAATAAGGTTTTTGTAAGGACTCTGCTCTCTTTGTACACTCGCCGCACAAAATTTCTGCTCTCTGCATGACCCAAAGGTTGATAGAATGTTCCTGGCATTAAATTCGCCTTTTGTATCATTTTATGCACTAAAGTTTAAATAAATGGTTGTTAACTCTGACGCCTAAACTGGGAATGGGTATAGCTTACCCTAAGTGTTGCGGAGGTCTGATGGCAGTCGCTCTGTGTAAAAGCTTAGCCCTCGCCAAATCTCTCAGTTTGGGAAGCCGACCCTGAGACAATCGGGAAAAAGGCTAGGATGATGATGATGATGGTTGTTGGCAGTTCATCAGAGAGAACCAGGAGAAGCGGGACCGCGCCGAGCGCAAGATGGAGGCGGACAGCGAGGTGCTGGAGCGCAAGACGCGCGAGACGGAGGCCATGCGCCTGCGCGTCGTCGAGATGGAGGAGGTCAAGCAGCTCATGGAGAAGCAGGTCAAGGACTACACCATATACGAGGTGCGGACACATTTTACACCACTCTATAGTCTCAACACAATATTTTTTTTTTTACTTCTCAACACAATGTTCAAAAAGTGATCTAGGTCACCACTCAATCCTAAATAGGCTGGGTGGCTTGGAGCGAAAAGACGATGGGTCAGGAGAGACTCACATTTTACCACTTTGGAAGAGTCTCTCGCGTAAACTATTCAGTTTAGAAAAAAAACATAGTTTCAGTTCTATGTATTTGCCCGTTGTCACAGTGACCCCAAAAATTTTGGATTTTTTTCTAATTTTATTTTAAAATCTTAATGCGGTTTACAGAATACATCTACGTATCAAATTTCAATAATGTGGCTCTTATAGTTTCGGAATAAACTGGCTGTGACATACGGACGGACAGACAGACACGACGAATCTATAAGGGTCCCGTTTATGCCATTTAGGCTACGGAACCCTAAAGACAAAAAGTGCTTTACTTCATTAACATTGCTTTTGACTACAATACTTAAAAATAATCACCAAGTCCTTATACAATCGGAGAAAAACTTCTCTTGCGCGATGTAATAGCGTACAACGCCATCTAGTGACGGATCAAGGTAAACTTAGTAATAAACAATATTGACATAAAATTATTTAATAATGTTACTTTGAAATTGGACAATTAAGTAGGTATATGATTTTCAGGATTACCTTATGGCAGTGGTACACAATTACCCGGAGTTCAAACAGCCCTTGGATGTTTTGAACAGATATGAAGCTTTAGGTAAATATCAGTAATTTAGTAGTTTAGCTTTTTTTACACTAATGTTAAATAGATCGTATTCATATATCTATCAGTTGAATCTGTAATGTTTTACCACGATTTGTTTTTTTTTTTCTAACATCTTACAGGTGCTCAAGTATTATTTTAATGTAAGTTTTGGCAAGTCAACCATTGAGGGAGTCCGAGATAGAGAAATTATAGTATTTTGTAATGGTGATGGTCGCTGCGCACAGTTGCGTCTCCTTCGGGATATGTGCGGGAGACCAGCGTCATGGCGTCTTTTGTCGCCGCGACATTTAGGGGCTGCACAGACGACAGACTTTTTGTGTGATAGAGTCTGCGTCTGAGACATTAAAATAACTGGTCTTCTAGGTCAGCCGACAGTATATTCGAAGATGTGCGTCGTGTGCGTTGAGTCTGTGAAATATCCGCGACAGATTTTTGCGCGTCGTGTGCGTTACTGCTTAGTTATAATTGCAAAAAAGTGCGTCACGGATAGTCTGTCGTCTGCGCTGAGCCATAAGCTGAGCATTTTGTCCATTTCGGTGACATTTATTATGTTTGTAATTATTATATTAGTTTAAGAGTCAATGTCACAAAATAAACGTTTTTTCTTTCTTTCTTTCAAATGTGACTGGCGCGAATTAAAGGAAGCCTACGTTGAGGACGGTCACCTGTTGATTTAAAAACAGTTCCTACTAATAAAAACCTACTACTACCGTATCTGTTTTTGAAATATGTAGCGGCTGCGAAGAACACCCTCGCTGACCGGCAGGAGCGAGACCTGGAGATGCTGGAGGAGGCGCGGCAGGAGATCGCCTCGCTCACCGAGGAGAAGAAGCTCTTCATCATGGGCCTCAACAACACGCTCGCCAACTTGAGGGTAGGTACTTCATCATCAGTGGGTATCCTCCGTTTTATGAGTGAGTCCCATATCATAACCCAGGTGTACAGTACCTAGGGCCCTGGTGTATGCGTAAAGGCATTCCTGACGTAAAATAAAGGCTGATGATGCTTGATGTTGTAGTAAAGACTTGTCCCTACGAAAAGTGGAAGTACTTCCGCCGAGCTAGGTGATCGTGCTCGGGGATCGCGGTCCGATGGACCATCTTGGTTTTTCGTATAGATATATAGCGAGTAATGATGAAAACTTCGTAATCGCATTGTAGGTCTTCCATACAAGTTGTATGGAGCGATTTCATTTTCTATAGCCGCGGATTTTACATCGCCATCTGTTGTTAGCTGGCGGAACTAGTGATTGCATATTGTAGCGACGTGTAGATAGTTGTAGCGATGTGGAGATAGGTGTCGCTACAATGTGAACCGAAGAATGTCTATCTATCTAAGGGTAATTGCAATGCTTTGTTACCCCAGTGGCAGTACGACAAAGTGCGTAACCGCGTGATCAAATGGGAGTTAGCGCTGAACCGGCTGAAGGAGACAGCGGCCCGGCGCCACGTGGAGCTCTGCCACGTGCGCTCCGCCATCTGGGCGCTGTACGTGAAGATCAGCAAGCAGAAGGGGCTCGCCATCGACATCCCGACGGACGACTTCGAACAGCAGCTGGTGGTCATCATGAGAGCGCTGCTGGAGCTAAGGAGGATATACCGCATCGCGCAGCGGCGGTCCAAGGAGAAGTCAGTACATTTTTTTGCAGTTTTGCACGAGTTTGCCTCTCTTCAGTTTGTGGCGTCCCGCCTTTTTAGATTTCGACCTCATTATCATCACACATTACGAATAGTAAAAAGTAAATTGTATTTAATGTCATTGTCTTCATCGCTGTCATTGGGAATTTATTACGGCTGTTTTATTGTGTCTTTTCTACTTGTACATATTCTTCTATCCTGTCGCGCATTCTCCTTCTTTTCTGTTCTATCGTGAAACGTGAGTCTATTGTAAATACATAATATTATATATTCGGTGTACATAGAACCTCATCTTTTACTTCGCACCTCGTCCCACAAGTTCATCATCATCAGAGAGCGTTAGTCCCAGTTGCTTCCAAAGGCTTTGCCTCGGAGCCCGGGGTCCGCTTTCCTGCTTAATCTCCTCCACTTTGGACGATCGTCGGCATCCCTGGTAGTGATTCCATTGGCACGCATAACTTCGGTGATGACGTTCAAAACTTTCGCATTTATATTATTAGTAGGAAGTAGGATAGGATACCTATTAGTAGGAAGTACGATTTTAACAGATCTTTTAATTGTTTCAGGGACGTAGAATCTATGCAAACGTCATGAGTTACTTGGGAACGAAAACAGTTATTTTTGATACGCAGGTATTACAAAACCTTTTTAATTAATTAATCCTTTTTATTGTAACATTTTAAATAAACGTGTACCTATTTAATTGAAACCATTATAGTTTTATTTAACAAAAACCTCATCAAGCAAGTAGGTAGGTAGTTATAAAAGAAGGTTAGGTAGGTACATGCAATTTAAACAGAACTTGGTTATTAAAACAAGTTTAAAGCACTTAGTTTTCAAGTTCATTTAGACTGATAAGAAAGTTTGGCTAACAACTTGTTAGTAAGTTAGAGCTTAATTACAAACTAATTAAACCCGCAACTTTAACTAAACTTAATTCTAACAAAACGGGTTAATTGCAGCAATTACAAGATTACAATTTTACCAGAGGCTAATAGATTAGATTTGGCCTCACAGCGTGTTGGTTTAAAGGTTTGATACTACTTATAATATAGTAACTAGAGACTAATATAGTAACCATCCTCGCTTCGCTTCGGGTATTTAAAGTAACACATTAGAAACCTCTCAAATATCAGTGTTTTTCGACAATATATTACGCATGTTTTATACATAAGGTACCTACATATAAACCCCGTCTACATATAAAGCTTTCATCTGTCTGTCTGTCCCGTTGCGGGACGGAGAGACAGATGAAAGCTACTTTTATAGATATACTATTTAGTGATAGGTACTGATGATGTATTATAGCTTAACATTTTTATTTATTAGTTAATCACTATTGAATCTGTGTATCTTTCCAACCTTAATCGTCACAAAAATTTAACTGGTCACTATATTCTTACTTCAATAGCATAACTATATATTTATTTATGCGTAATCGAAAACGAACACTTTTATCTCTATGATTAAAAAAGTTCTATCCTACAGCTCCAGCGCTTCCTTATGGTACTTCCCTATAAGAACCAAAACTGATATAAATTTCTTCACAGGCCAATGAATTATTGAATAGCTTATCCTGCTGATCAAACCCACCAGAATGCGGTTCAATTTCCTCCGCGCGGCCGCGGAACCCAAAGAGACTTCCACATTGGACGGTGACCCCATCAGAAATTACATACACTTCTTAGAGACGCCTCTGAAGATCGTAGCCTGCTGGGACTGGTACAGACGTCCGCAAACAGACCGCGAAATAATCATTAACAATGTGTACCTATGTTTGGTGCTTTTCGTTCTAGTGAACGTTCCAACAAGCTTATATGTCCACTTGTACCTCGATTGGGTAGACGTGATGACCAGTTTACACAAGTTGGCAGATTGCCTCCCTTTCATCGTCTCTATAGTCATTGTAATATACTTCAGCATATACAGGAAAGAGTTGTATGAGTTGACGGATTTCATGATGGAGAACTTCAAGTACCGGTCGGCGAACGGGCTGACCAACATGACAATGCTGAACAGTTACAAGAAGGCGAAGGGCTTTGGCCGTTTCTACACGGCATGTACGTTGTTCAGCGTCACGATGTATACTCTACCCGAGATCGTCAATTGTGAGTAGTTATCTGATCTTTTGCTTATATCTTGATATCTACCTTCTTTCGAATGAGGTTATCCTACACAGAACCAATGTCTTCTACATATCTCATCAGATTAGCAAGCTTAAGTGGCAGGAGCTGGCCGGCTGACAACTCAAACTAATGAGGTATCCTTTATGTTTAGTTTATAGGTACTTTCATTTCATTTCTAGTAGAGAAGACCGCTTGTAGTTTCTTAAACATTACATTAAATAAATTTAAAAACGTTTTTTACAATGCAAAAGCATGATTGCAGTAAAGAATGTAATATTATCACTCTCAGTCTCATTGTTTACTTTGTTAATGTAAGCTGTGGTAAATGATGCTGATGTTGAATTTACCAACATCACCTAGTTAAGATTTAAGCAAAATTGTATTCAATATTGTTTTTTTACCCAAATAATAAAAAAAAAACCTAAAGTAAAGAAGTTCTAGAGCAGACAACGCTTAGTGTAACATGCCCTCAGACCGGGAGGAGTGACGATTTAAACAGAATGGCTGCCAAATGAAATGCTGGATGCGAGAAGCTCAAGATCGATCAAATGGTGAACTACTGATGACTAGAGAGCAGTGGTCTGCGATAGGCTGATGATGTTGATGACGGTTCGGGAGCTGGGAGTATGCGTTCCTGGCAGGTCGTGATCGAATGGGCGGTTTGGTTTTAGAATAGAATATAATGAATTTATTTGGTACTCACAAAATAGGAAATGTGTAAGTATACATCATTTAGCAGCTTATAAATCTAAAGTAGGTACCAAAATGGTCCCCGCTCAGCATAAGGCCGTGATATACACCACGACCACTGGTATTCTGCGGGAGCCAGTTAACAAAAAATAATAAACAACAAAGTAGGTATTAATAACAAAAACAACGGACGGTAGCTTTGGTAATGGTAGGGGAGCCCGGGATGCTAAATCGGGATTGACTCGAGCATTATAGAGACCTATTCGATTGCGAAGCTTAGATAATTAGAAGAAAAAAATGTTATATAATATATACACTTTCATTGGTGGGGGGAGCGGCTATAAATTTTCAAAAATGTAAAAAAAAACCGATGCATGGACATACTGGAGCGCGTCAGATATTGATAGCATCAATGTTTTACGTATTTTGGAAGATGTACGTATGTT
Organism: Conogethes punctiferalis; assembly: GCA_031163375.1. Classification (NCBI taxonomy): domain Eukaryota; kingdom Metazoa; phylum Arthropoda; class Insecta; order Lepidoptera; family Crambidae; genus Conogethes; species Conogethes punctiferalis. The sequence continues at coordinate 1,771,214 of CM062097.1, read as the reverse complement.
AATCTGATTGTTTCCATGGTGGGGGTAGTCATACGTAAGGGTTGAAATCGATAAAAAAAAAAACTTAATCGAGCGCGTCAGATTTTCTAAGGGGGTGTTAAGTGAACCTAAAAAAAAGCTCTTATATAATAATCTGACGATTTGGATGTGACCCAAACTCGCGGCCATTTTTAAACTGTGTAAAAAAAAATCGCCATTTTGAAATACTCGAGCGCGTCAGATTAAGATATATATGGTTCAGCTATATACCCTAGACGTGCTGTCTCATAATCTGACGATTATCTAGAGGGATTCGCCTAATCTGACAATTGAAAAAAAAAAAATTTATTTTTTCAAATCTTTGGCGTCATGGCGTCATGGCAACAGAAACCAGAGTGGGGACGGAGTGAGAGAGTCATAGATAGAGAAAAAGTGAGAGAGGAATAGAAACGCGGAGTGGGGAATACAGGGATTACGTAGCTGCACGCATTAAACTTTATTAATTAGTTTTCCTTACTTCGGCTTATGGAAATCGTCAGATTATACATTTTTTGTGAACGTTGAATTATTTCCTTCAAAATAAAAAAAAATTTAGCCACGCTCGAGAAAGTCGAGATGACGTTTTTTTTTTACAAGTTTGTAACCCACCTACTTCTTAACGACAATCGGAAATTGTCAGATTAGTGGAATATATACTTTTTAGCATGTAACTAACTCACCCTACCTTAATCTGACGCGCTCAAGAATTTCTGATGATCAACTTTTTTTTACTAATCTGATCCTTTATCCTTGACGGGCGGCCGCATTTACGGGACTCATGTTTGGTGGAAGTATTTAATCGGGTACAAGGTATCTCCCTATATGTTAATCTGCCGCGCTTTAGTAACTCCCGAAATCCCCTCTTGGGCTCCCCTACTATAAAAAGATAACGTAAAAAGTTTTAAGGTGTACCCATAAGATATTTTTTTAAAAAGAGTATGTACCTACCTACTTGTTTAGTCAAATCATATATTCAACGTTTCATCAGCTGAATGTAAAACAATTTAAACTTTATGGGTTAAACATGTTTGTTGACGAACCTCGATGTCTGATGACGCTGCGTCTCCTTAAACAAGCCCCTAAGTCCAAAATTTTCGATAATTTCTAGACAGATACTGTTTGTGCAGGGTGGACCAACCAGCCGCTCCTGAGCCACCTGTACATGGACGTGACCAGGTCACCGTTCTTCGAGTTCACCTTCATGCGCCAGTTCCTGTCGCAGGCTTTCGTTGGCTTGGCCATGGGGCAATTTGGTGAGCAAGTTATATGTACAATACATCATCATCAGCCTATCGCAGTCCACCGCTGGACATAGGCTTCTTCAGTTGTTCGTCACTTAGGGCAAACACCTGGAGGATATGCCCATAATCGCCACCCTGGGCAGGCGGGTTGGCGATCGCAGGGCGTAGCTTCTTGCTTCGGTGACGCTGCTGCCCGTCAGTGGGATTTAGCTACGCCTTTAATTTTGATGGTTATACCGCCACCAGTCGGTTGCCAGCGCCTCGTTTGTTATTCGGCAGGATGCACCACGGGCAGGTGAGGTTGGCTTGGAGCAAAAAGATGATAGGCTGCTCCCTTACATCCCGTAGAATACGCGTGAAATTTGAACAAGGTAGATCAAGGGACGGACAACGACCTATCAGCCAACCTATCATCTTTTCGCTCCAAGCCACCTTCAACTGCCCGTGTGGTATCCTGCCGAAGAACAAACAAGGCTCAGGCAAACGACTGCTTACGGTAATCATCACGATGGAAGGCGTAAATAAATACCACTCGTCCTATATAATTTTTTAAGAGAGGTAGAGCATAGCCAGTCTTCGCTCTAATTGAGCCGCCCGTCCGGGGTAGGACCTCCACTTTCACCTATAGAATACTGCAGTCGTCCAAATGACCTTCGAGTCGTGTTCCTGCCGGTGAGTAGGGTTTCCGGAGCTCGTAGGGGGTAATGGTTGGGCCGGCATGGCGGTGGCAACTGTCCAGTTACTTGCCCGTTGTTAGCGACTTTGCTTCTCTTTGCATCAGGCGTAGGTAAGCCATTATGTCGAGCTACTATAAAAAGAATCATCGTAATAAATTCTGTGTGCCTAGCACGAATATTTTCTAAAAAGTATGCGTAACGTTACCGTAAACATTTGTATGAAACTTGGTACAGCGCCCCTATCGTGCGTAAGAGGTACTACGTTTACGTACGTTAACGTAGTGAAAATTATCGCCCAGTGTGCCTAGCACGAACACTTTCGAAAAAGTATGCGTAACGTAACCGTAAACAGGGCGATAATTTTCACTACGTTAACGTACGTAAACGTAGTACCTCTTACGCACGATAGGGGCGCTGTACCAAGTTTCATACAAATGTTTACGGAAACGTTACGCATACTTTTTCGAAAGTGTTCGTGCTAGGCACACTGTTCAATGGTAACCAGATGACCTCCAGTTTAATGTTATCGCTCGCCTCCAGGAGTGTTCTTCGCCGCGAACTCGATCCTCCTGTGCGGGCAGCTGGACCTGGTCTGCTGCAGCCTGCGCAACGCGCGCTACACGGCGCTCCTGCGCAGCGGCGCGGCGCACGCGGCCCTCGCGCGCGCGCACGCCGACGTGCGGGACGACGAGCGCCACAGCTACATATACAACGTGGCGGAGATGAAGGAGTCTGCCTATCATTATGATCAGAAGATGGTGAGGCGCCGGATTACCGAACAACATAGAATAGAATAGAATAATTTATTTCAACAATTAATGTCATATAGTTACAATTCATAAGTCCATCCAAATTATTATACTATTACATTATTTCAATATTAAATTAAATTTAACATTGCGGTTGACATTGAAACTCGTCTGATTTTTCTGTTACAGAGTCGCATTTTCACCGACAGGAGGACACATTTCGGTGAGTTCTTTAACTAATTTGATCATCCACCACATAAGCTAAGTTGTTCACGCTAAAACCATTAAAAATGGAACTCTGCCAGGACATTGTGTTTCACAACTGTGAACGCTCTATTTCAAGTATATAAAAGGGCTTACTAAATCGATACGCCGCTAACTCAGTCGGCGTTTTGTTTGCCTACTTTTTGTGCGATTGAGTCTGCGTCTGAGACATTTAAAAAGAGCGTCTAGGTCTGCCGACAGAATATTCGAAGATGTGCGTCGTGTGCGTTGAGTCTGTGAAATATCCGCGACAGATTTTTGCGCGTCATGTGCGTTACTGCATATAATTGCAAAAAAGTGCGTCACGGATAGTCTGTCGTCTGCGCTGCCCCTGAAACTGTGAACGCTCTATTTCAAGTATATAAAAGGGCTTGCTAAATCGATACGCCGCTAGCTCAGTCGGCGGCGGCTTGTTTACCCAGTAGGCAAAAACGCAGCCTAAACGTTTGTGCGTTTCTCAGATCTGTACAGCGCGGAGTTCGACGCGGCGACGTGCGCGGCGCTGCGTGAGTGCGCGCGCGTGTGCGGCGCGGCTAACCGCTACCGCGAGCGGTTCGAGCGGTTCGCGTCGCCGCTGCTCGCGCTTCGCGTGGTGCAAGTCACGCTCTACCTTTGCATGCTGCTGTATGCGGCCACGGCGGTAATCATAAACAATACACCTACATAGGCAAACAGCCAAAAAAAATAATTTATAAAATCCCGACTGCACAACGAAACAACCATATGATAATTAAACAAAAAACAACAAGCTTTTTCTACAGAAGTATTTAGGAGGTTTCATAGTGGGGAGCTAATTTTTAAGAAAATAAGCGCTGGTTTCGATTTTATTACCTACCTACTCGAAAAACATTACCCTCATTTCTCGGCGGTCGGGTAAAAAGGGCTACTTGTAATTTTTACGAAGTCGACGCAAACTTTGTAGGTGGAGGAAAAAGATGTTTCCACGAAACCGGAAAGATGTTTTCTCTTATCGTTGCATTCCTAATCCTATCACACACAAACTTTTCTTGCAGAAATTCGACATGGTCACTGTGGAGTACTTGGCAGCGGTTGCTTTGGACACTTTCGTCTACTGCTTTTACGGCACTCAGATTATAATTCAGGTATTTCTGCGTTCTGTTACAAGCACTGTGCTAAAGTCGCTAAAGGAGAACTTCGCTAGGGGACTTAGAACGGGTATTATCGCTCAAGTCTATTTCGCGTGAGGGGGGCTATACTCAATCCATAGTCTGTTTCGTGAACCGATCTGGGAAATTCTATTTTTGTTTAAAAGGCTGTACTTTCTAGTTGGGATGTAAGGGAGCGGCCTATCATCTTTTCGCTCCAAGCCAACCTCAACTGCCCGTGGTGCATCCTGCCGAATAACAAACGAGGCGCTGGCAACCGACTGGTGGCGGTACATAACCATCACAATTGAAGGCGTAGCTAAATACAAAAGACCGGTGACGGGCAGCAGCGTCACCGGAGCAAGAAGCTACGCCCTGCGATCGCCAACCCGCCTGCTCAGCGTGGCGATTATGGGTATATCCTCCAGATGTTTGCTCTAAGTGGCGAACAACTGGAGAGGTCTATGTCCAGCAGTGGAATGTAAATAGGCTGATGATGATGACTTTCTAGTTGATCCCATTATCAACATATTGAAGTCTTGTTTGTTTTTCGCTAAAAATGCTGTTATTATTTTTATTTTCCATTAGGCGTAGGGAAGCCATTATGTCGAGCTAAAAGAAAAACAAAAAGCATTTGAATTAAATAACCCAAGACATGCCACGCTGGGCCACACAGCGCCATCTAGCCCCAAACTAAGCCGAAGCTTGTACTATGGGTACTAGACAACTGATAAACTTACTTAGATAATTTTTTTTGTAAATAAATACATATTATACATAGAAAACACCCAAACCAATACAAACAGACATGTTCATGCACACAAATGTTTGTAATGTGTGGGGATCGAACCCACGACTCTTGGCTCAGAAGGCAGAGGTCACTACCAATTGAGCCACCGAGCCAGTCCTGCCAAAGACAAGCCAATTACCTGGCAAGGCTGCTCTGAGGTTGTTCTCATTGACGGCCACAGGCGGACCGCGTCACGACGGCGGCGTACCAGAGCGCGTGGCCGGCCATGGGCGCGACGCCGCGCCGCTTGCTGCTCAACATCCTGCTGGCCAACAGGAGGCCGGTGGCGGTGCGCGCCGGCATGTTCCTGCCAATGGACTTGCACACCTTTGTAGTGGTAAGTGTCTCCATTTATGGGTTAGTCCATCTAGCACCAGGGCCCCTACTACCACCAAAATCGAAAACGATCGTTCGTTAATAATGTCAAATTTGAACGAACTTGCGAAAAGGTTCCGAACTCATACTTGTTCCAGAGAATGGAGATATTCAAGATATTTAATAGCTGCTTCATTATATTTGTCTATAAATGATAATCACAGCTTTTCTTTTGATTTCAGATTATCAAGACTTCTTTCTCTTATTACACACTGCTAGTTAACGTTAATGAAAAGTGATTATCACAGAAGAAACTACATATATTGTATAAATAAATACATATAATGGGGATGTTTCCAGGGTCAAAATAATTACAATATATTTAGTCCGTATTTTAGATTATAAAAATATATTAGACACGTATTTTTCCTTTTTTCATTTAAACAAAAAAATAACAAAGATACAAGGCATCAAAATTTAGGAGTGGGGGTCTTTGACGTTACTTAGTGGCGAAAACCTCCCACTCTGTGACGTCACGCGTAATTTTAACGGGCTATATCTTTGTCATTTTTGGTCTAATTTACAAATAAAAAATACGTGTCTTTTATTTTTGAACAATCTATATGACGGACTAATTACATTTTTTACGGAAACAGGCCCATTATGACACTTAGTGACAAATAAAACATTAAAAATCTCAGAAAGTATTTTATTTACGAAATTAATATACAATTCTCTTGTTCATACAATAATAATCATCGTTTGTGTGGATCGGCCGACGGCCCGCTCGCGTATCAGTCTAACATTCAATAGCATTAAATCAAAATAAAATAATATGGGACTCGCCTCTCGCCCTTGCCGCCTACTCTCTGCGTCTGTTCTCTATGGATACGAGACTACCATCAACAAAATTTTAATTTTTACAAATCGAAAAGCTGATCCAAACATGATACATTCGGAATTTCGAATTGAAATTTAGATTTGCAAAATAATGCTCTACTTGCATATAAAATGCTGGAGCGCTTTGTATGCAAGTAGAGCATTTTTTTACAAATCTAAATTTCAATTCGGAATTCCGAATGTTACATTCTCGCCTCGAGCTTCGTCTCGTCTCGGCTCGCACCTCGCGAGATCTATGGTAAGGTAAACGAGCTTGGTGTTTAAACTCCCGTAAGCGTTTACTCACACTCTCGCCTTGTATCTCGCCACTCGTACGCGAGTGTAAATGAGAAGGATTAGAATAAGTCCATATTTTGAAATTTAAATGGGGTACATAATTTTAATCATGACAGTTTATAATCTGCCTTTTGTCAGAGATATCATTAAATGACGCTTAAATAACATAGTTTTAAGTAGGTCGTCATACTTACATTATTATTTCAAATAATTAAAACGCATATTACCATCATATTCTCGACGTCGAGAACAGTCGAGATGTGGAGGACATTAGCAAAATCAATTATTTACATCGAGTTTTCTCGATTTCGGGATATATTCTCGGCTTCCGAGATTTTTTCTCGACCTCCGAGATTTATTGTCGACCTCCAAGATTTATTCTCGACCTCCGAGATTTATTCTCGATGTAGATAATTATTCTCGACTAGTCCGAACAGACGCAGAGACCGGCGGCAGCGGACGCGTCTACACGCGACGACTAACGCCCTGCCACTACTGGTTGGGGACGGTGTTCATTACATTAATTATTTGTTCTCCGACACTACGCTTCGTTTACATTACAATATTTATGCTTACTACTTATTATAAAGACGAGTTTTATCAATTACTTCCAATATTTATCATTACATGTTTTTCGGTCATTAAATTTTAATTTGCGGTTTGCGCTCTCGGTATTCGCGTGTTGGTTCGTACAACTTTTTGTTTTTTTTTTCTCGAAATTTTATGTATTCTGATTTCGCATCATGTGTGCTTTTAGGCATTTTATTAACAACCAACAAGAAAGGCCCAATGCTATTGAGGTTTATTAGACCTGTTAAGTTTGAGTTTAAGCAAAAAACCTCGAATATATAAACACTTATAAGGTTTACTATTTCTCGACAGAGAGTTGTCAACTAAATTAGTCTGAACCAATCCCCGCCAATTATCCGAGCGCGCCACATCGCTTACATTAAACTTGTGATACTGTTACGCGTCAAGCTCACACACACTCACACTGCAGTACATAAGCATTCATCCGCATTACACCCCAATAGACAAACTGCCCCCAATAAAAAAAAATATGAAAAAACATAATTTCTATGTTGCATCGTTTCTCGAGTTGTGCCAATAAACAAACCTGTAGCCTTTGAATTAGACGCTTTTTATGCAACTATTTTAAAAGTAACTTATACGTCCTTTTAAATTAGTGTGCAGAACTTTACGTCTAATACAATAAGAGCAGACACCGAGTATAAATCTGTACAGAGTATCTTTTTAGCTAACAAACTGAGCAATATCTAATGCATTTTCTGATTCTAGAAAGAGTCATTTCCATACACATAACGATTTCAAATTCATTATAAATGTCAATCAAATACTATCCAAATTTAAATTACATAAGAAGATGCTGAATAAAGCCCTAAATTGTTCCAAAAGTAACTTTTAAAATCCATAAATATTACTACGTTACTTAGCAAAAAAGATACTTGGGGTCCAAGCTTCGTTTATGAACTATGCTCCTATACGCCCAGCTATATGTGTGTGCGATGTCTCCTTTCAGGGGAAGAGGGCTTTAAAATTAATGGAGTAAAGTAAAGAAAGTCTTATCCTGTGAAGGTTTGGACTCATACTACAGACGCGTACTAAAGTGTCTTGTACTGTCTGGTCCAATTATTTGGTATACCTAAACTTTGTCGTCACTTCAATACAAGAAAGAACGATCGACCACATAATTGGGCCAGAGAATACTATACAGGTTGTGGCATTGTCATCCCCAAATACTACTTAAAATTAGGAGTGTATGTGATACTTACGTTTTTAATGAATGTAAACTAAATTTAAACAAACTGCTTCAATTTTAGTCATACATGAATCTCTATAGAAATAATCTTATGAATGTTAGAGTAGTTGCATAATAAATACACATACCTATCAGAGAACCCTTATAACGTAAACAAAAATATGGAACCCTTATTTAAGCTACAAACTTACAAAGAACAAATATATCGATATTATATTCATATATGTTGAGAAACGATGCTTACATGCAACACTGGCAGTTGACCTTAGATTAAAATGGCTGACATTAGAGACCACGTGACAAATGCAAGTTTAGTGCTGTCGACGTATCGATAAAAATATCGATAGGGATTTTAAGAGAGGCCGAGCTTTTTTTATATATAGTTCAGAGAACAGCAGTATATAATTGCAATGAATCAGATGCATTAGAAATAAAACAACTGGAAATGTGTCTTTTATGCGTTACAGGTGTTATTAAACAACTTTAGAGTGAACTGCTGCTATCCAAACTAAATACGTTTATACTAAGATATTCTATCGATATTTTTCAAATGACATTAGTTAACAAAATGTCATTTCTCGACTACGAGTACTTGCATTTGTCACGTCGCGAGTAACAACGTATATTGTGTTGTATATTATACGACTAAAACGTCGCTTTAGACCGTGTGAGGCGTCGGTAGGTGCGTTTAACTGGGATGGTCGACAGACGTACTTTCGATAAGCTACTATAGATAAAATGTCAATGGAAAGTCAATTGTATTCAAAGGTGCTTTCATATTAAATTGAGTGCAAATTCTCAATTTTTTTTATGATAAGGGGGAAATGGACCACAAGGTCACCTGATGGTAAGCGATCACCTCAGCCCATAGACACCGATTTGTGCCCAATTCTCAATCGCATAGAGTGCAAAGCCTAGTCAATACCTGAGTAAGTACTAACCCATTTGGGGTTCATTACTTCATTATTTTTTTTATATCGCTAGTAGTTATCGACAAGTGTCTACGGCCCCCGGGTCCTCGCTCGTGTGGTGCCGAAGCAATTGTCCAGCAATTGTTGCGAGCGAGCCCACGCACACCGGCCGGTCAACCAGAGAGCGCGATACTACGCCGTTTAAATAATACTTGATTGCTAAAAATTTCATAATTTATAAAATCATACAAAAATGAATCTAAGTCCATAATAAAAACTGGTGTGAGCTCACCTATTCGCAGATCGGGGCCCCCTACACAAAACGCTTCAGAAACATTCGAAGGCGATATCTATGTTTTGTCACTGTCAAACTGTTTAGAAAAGACAAACCATAGACAACCATTCGACTATATTTCCATAGTGTTCCGATTAGGGAAGCTGAACCGACGTCGTATCGCCAGAAGCTGTCATACGCTTATCCCTAATTAATAAAACGTACCAAATGATACCTTTATCTGCAAGCCATAAGGTGCATACTGGCACGAAATTTAAAATTTAATTTCAAAAGACAATAACTGCCGAACATATACATCAGCTGTTAAGTTCTGGTGATACGACGTCGACACGATTTTGGAAAAGCTACTAATACGAAAGCTAAAGCCGTTCCCTCCGTCTGCTGCTAATAGATATCGCTCAGTTTTGCTATAGACTAAAACATAGCAACACCACGCAACCGATTGTAGCCTGTATGACAAAGTGACGAGGACGAGAATCGCATTATGGTATGTTTTAGCGTACAGTCGAGGTACGGTAGGGTATGTAATGTACGTAGGTGGTGTGTATGGGAGTCCATGCAAGTCGCTGAGCTCTCGCGGCGCGGGGCGACTAACTGTGGTGCGGCGAGGATCGGGAACAAAACACATTCATTTAATGACGTCACAAATTATAACAAATCAAATCACTGTAAAAGGAATATGTGGAGACTAGTGTTGCTTGAAAATATCGACAATTGGATATCGAGTACATCACTTAAACATCGATTTTCACCTTAATTACTGCTATCGCTAAGTGTAAAAAAGAAAATTTAGGCTATTTTATTACATTGTTAACATCTACGTGTTTCAATAACTAAATCAATATACCTAGGTACTTCATAATATTATAAAAAGAGATTTAATTAATCGATAAAATATTTATCGATATTATCCCACATTTTGACTTTGGCAACACCAAAAGTTACACTTAGGGCTATGCTATTTTTATTTGACATAATTTCTCGACATAGCAATTTGAATGTTCCACGTTTGGCAAGGCCTCTTCAGTTGCCTTTACCGAACGATTATAATTGCATATGCATATCCATAATATATTGAAACATAGGAAATAAGTATAAAGATATTTATAACAGAGGTCCTTTCCCGGACGGGTAGCTCAATTCGAGCGACGATTTGCTATGCCCTACGAGTATATACCGATGTTTCTGACCTCATGTACCGATTTGACTAATCGTATGTAGTGTGTGGACTCACTTCTTTTTGTTCTTGGGCTGCGCGCGCGGCGGCGTGTTGAGCTAATGACTACTGTATGTAATAGACTGTCTGTCGCACAGGCGGCTCTAAGGCATGACGCTGTACGGAGCGAGTGTGGTACGATAGTGTGCGGTAATGACTCACTTCTTTTTGTTCTTGGGCTGCGCGCGCGGCGGCGTGTTGAGCTAATGACTACTGTATGTAATAGACTGTCTGTCGCACAGGCGGCTCTAAGGCATGACGCTGTACGGAGCGAGTGTAGTACGATAGTGTGCGGTAATGACTCACTTCTTTTTGTTCTTGGGCTGCGCGCGCGGCGGCGTGTTGAGCTAATGACTACTGTATGTAATAGACTGTCTGTCGCACAGGCGGCTCTAAGGCATGACGCTGTACGGAGCGAGTGTAGTACGATAGTGTGCGGTAATGACTCACTTCTTTTTGTTCTTGGGCTGCGCGCGCGGCGGCGTGTTGAGCTAATGACTACTGTATGTAATAGACTGTCTGTCGCACAGGCGGCTCTAAGGCATGACGCTGTACGGAGCGAGTGTAGTACGATAGTGTGCGGTAATGACTCACTTCTTTTTGTTCTTGGGCTGCGCGCGCGGCGGCGTGTTGAGCTAATGACTACTGTATGTAATAGACTGTCTGTCGCACAGGCGGCTCTAAGGCATGACGCTGTACGGAGCGAGTGTGGTACGATAGTGTGCGGTAATGACTCACTTCTTTTTGTTCTTGGGCTGCGCGCGCGGCGGCGTGTTGAGCTAATGACTACTGTATGTAATAGACTGTCTGTCGCACAGGCGGCTCTAAGGCATGACGCTGTACGGAGCGAGTGTAGTACGATAGTGTGCGGTAATGACTCACTTCTTTTTGTTCTTGGGCTGCGCGCGCGGCGGCGTGTTGGGGCGGCCCATGTTGAGGCCGGAGTACAGCTTGCGCTTGTCGGCCGGCTTCAGGATCTGGAACGAGCACATCAGCGTCTCGTCCACCGACATCAGCGCGCCTGGAACGTGCGGAGAGTGGGGGTTACATTAGTGTGATATTCACAAACAATACTTATCTTTGGAAAAATAAAGAAGGCATTTAAATACCGACCGCCACTCAAGTGCTGGCAATGAATAGGTTTTTTGTGCATCCGCGCGTCGCATAGTACTTAACGTTTGTGATAATTTATTTTTACACAAACACGACACCATAGTTCGAACACAACGAAGTGTTTCCGGGAACACCCCGACGAAACCGCGTTCATTTTGCACTACGACAGTCAAGCGCACGTCACTAGCAAATCTTGGTGCAGCAAGGATGGTTAGATGGTATGTAAGGGAACGACTTATCATCTCTTTCCGCTCCAAGCCACCCAGCCACCCTCACCTGCCCGAGTTGCATCCTGCTGATTAACAAAAATAACAAACGAGGCGCTGGCAAACGGCTAGTGGCGGTATAACCATTACGATTGATGGGTAAAGCCTCCAGAGGTTTGCCCACTGTGGACTGCGACAGGCTGATGATGATGATTACCCCTTTTTGCTGCTGCTTGCCGAGATTATATGTTTTTTATATTGGCTCCGCATAGTGGCTTCCTTTTGCCTAATGGGAAGCTAAAAGGAAGCCCAAATCGCTCTGATAACGGGCGGGAAACCTCTGTTTCCAGTCAGTTACCATAGCCATGCTGGCCCGTGAGATGCTCCTTCACGCTTCGTTTAAAGGATCCCATGCTGTAAGAAGGAGGACACACGTGTGCTGGCAGAGAATTCCACTTTTTAATGGTACGTACTACGTTTTTAATTGAGCCAGTAAACGAAAAAGAATAATAGTTACCAGCATTATCGAACTCGCCGCAGTAGTTGGGCGCGGAGAAGAGCGTGACCAGCTGCCGCTTCGCGAAGAACTCGTAGCCGTCCTCCACGACCTGGTGCGCGCGGCAGATCAGGTCAAACTCGTGCTTCGACAGGAACTTGCCCACCACCTGCCGGCCACACGACCATTCAAATGTTAATTTTCATCTTCTATACTTATAATATCTATACTTATAACACATCTGTAGAGAGGTCAGTTCTGTACGTGAAATACATTTTCAAAATAACTATCAGGGGGTGAATAGTGATGCCAAAAATGGAATTAGTAAAATTTTTGTCTGTCTGTATGTTCGTTATAGAAACAAAAACTACTGAACGGATTTTAACGAAACTTGGCACAATTATTCTTCATACTCCTGGGCAGGTTATGGTATACTTTTCACCACGCTACGACCAATAGGACCGTGTACCGTGTCTGGGTGTTAATATTTGTATTTAAGTATTTATTTGTGGTACCTTCGTTGTTCTGATACCCATAACACAAGTGCTTAAGCTACTTACTTTGGGATCGGAGCAATGTATGTGATGTTGTCTGATATTTATTTATTTATTTATTTAATAGGAGCAGAGCAGTGAAGGGAAATGTTGGGAAAACGGAAGAAATTTTTATCTGTATGTTTGAACGCGCATCACACGAAAACTACTGCATGGAATTGAATGCGTTTTTCACCAATGTATTACTAGAAATCTAACTTAAAATTTAGGCACCATTTTTTGATAGGCCGTTATTTTTGAAACCCGATATCCACGCGGGCGACGCCGATGGCACAGCTAGTCTAAATTTTAAAAAAAAAAGGAGAAACTGACCGACTCATCTACCGACATATTGACGCACAGCCTAAACGGTTAAACGTAAGCACTTTTAATTTAGAAGAGACGTAGCTTAGGTACCATAGAGGTGCACTAAGACCGAAGTTCAGTGGTATCGAAATACAGATCTTTCGAACTAACGTGCATCGAACTCTCGTAACATCATATTAACGTTCATCGATATTTTGTGCGTCGACGTTCCGTATTCGAATCCAGTCAATCAGCAATCTTACAAAGCCAATCTGGTCTAAGATCCGCCATATAACGACCTTCACCGAGACGTTTATTGCATGAAACTTATTTTATACTAGCTGTGCCAGCGGCGTCGCACGCGTGGATATCGGGTTTGAAAAATAACGGACTTCCATAAAATACATATCTATACATAGTGCCTAAGTTTTAAGTTAAACCTCTAGCAATACATTGGTGAAAACAGTATTCAATTTCATGCAGTAGTTTATGAGTGATGCGCGTTCCAAAAAATTCTCCCGTTTTCCTAACATTTCCCTTCACTGCTCTGCTCCTATTGATAGTAGCGTGACGAAAAGTACCCTATAACCTGCCCAGGAGTATGAAGAATAATTGTACCAAGTTTCGTTAAAATCCGTTGAGTAGTTTTTGTTTCTATAACGAACATACAGACAGACAGACAGACAGACAAAAATTTTACTGATTGCATTTTTGGCATCAGTATCGATCACTAATCATCCCCTGATAGTTAATTTGAAAATATATACAATGTACAGAATTGACTTCTCTACAGATTTATTATAAGTATAGATATAGATGTAATTAAATATATCAATAAATATAATGCCGATAATGGGTTGCCGGTTGCCGATCAAATTTTGGCCCAGAGTATGTTTTGCTGGATGATGGAAGAACGGGATGGAGAAATGTGGCGCGAATTACAGGAGGCCAGCGTTCAGCAGTGGAAGGACCAGGGCTATTTATACCTTGCTACCCAAGAGTTGTGATCGGAAAAGAATAGGCAGCATAACGTTTGCATATTATATGGGCTTCATACCGATTGGTATAGAATTTAGCTTATAATAATCAAACCGGTAAAATGTTTAACCATGCTTACCCCATCCATCAAATCATATCCTGGAATAAAATTTGATCGGCAACCAATATGCATTATATTTATTGACATATTTAGTTACGTATAAAATAAGTTTCCTCCAATAAACGTCTGGGTGAAAGTCGTTGTACGGCGGGATCCTCTACTAATCGTTCATTCAGGAAGTACGCAGCACGCACACAAGAGCCAAGATAACGCCCAGTTATCAGTTATCGATTGGCGAGCCGCACGAATTGTTCGCGACCGCTCGACACTTGTAAGCAACGTGTATGGTATGACTCACTGTTTTACGTACAATTTGCAGGATATCTGATACAATTTTAAAGTCAGCGTGTGGCAAGCGTGACTGTTAGATTTCGCCTTTTGAATGTACCTACATATAATATCAAAAGAAAAAAATAGCAAAATTTCGTCTATAACATTCATCTTGCTTCAGGGTAGCTAGCTAGGTTTTTTTTTTTTCTAAATGACTACGATGATGGCCAGGGCGGCCTTGTCATCATCACCGGACTGTTGGGGGAGCGGAAGGCTCTCACCCCTAAAAATTTAAGCAACGATGCTGAGGGCGCCCCCTGTGGGGCTCGAGCCTCGGCTCAGGGCGTTGCTGGGAGATGCCCTACGGAGGTATGTTTGGGGGGAAAAGCGACCAGGCGCGGGCCGGTATCGAGAAAAGGGCGCGAAAGCTGGGGGGCGACGCGACGGGAGTCCCCGCCGGCGGGGACGGAATGGCGGTTGACTTGATGTGTTATTTGTCGCGAGTTGTTCGGCGGCGGTCATGGCGAGAGTGATGGGGTCGTCGGCCTCCAAGAGGACGTGGCGGCGGCGTGCGCGGAGTTCCTCAAAATATATAAAAAAAAAAAATCCCAAGACATGCCACGCTGGGCCACACAGAGCCATCTAGCCCCAAACTAAGCCGAAGCTTGTACTATGGGTACTAGACAACTGATAGACTTACTTAACCTTTGACTGGTGACATGTTTAATTTGTAACGTAACTGGTGACGAACGGTCTGAGAGGCCGCATCTAGTCTGGTCTATAGCACATGTACCTAAATACAGTAGGTCCCTAAGATGTTGAAAAATAGTTTAATAACATGTTTATGAATAAAATAAAACAAATTAATTTACTATAAATATATTGTTTATTAGGAACTAGGCGTTTCTAAATATTAAGTCTCAATAATCAAAAAACTAGGTGTGATATCATCAATTGCTAATTATGGACATGAAAAGATTTTTTTTCAACAAACAAAATTATTTTGGCAAAGTACACATAATAATCAACTTAAAAAACAACAATTTGGTTATCGCAAGTGGCATTGCACGAAACTGGCAACGCCCACACTTTGGTATTTTTTACATGTCGTTAGGACATAATTGTTTTGCTTTTTTTGGCTTGAGCATTGGTGTGTTTCCGATTCTTCTACTTCCGAAGCTCTTTCTTCGGTTTCTGAGTTATGATCTAGGACTGACAAAATTTTCGGGAAAATTTTCCGCTTCGGATCCACTAGAGACTTCCTGTGCCAGCCATTCTTGAACTTACCTATTGAATCTAGGATTAACGTCTAATTGTACTACTTTTCTAGCTTCTGCCTCTCTACACTTCTTTTTGAGGATATAGAAACAATCATTGCAGTAAATATCTGAAAATTAAAAAAAAAACCATACATTAAAATTATTCAAAAAAGTCACGTAAGTGGTGACGTAGGGTCTGAGAGGCCGCTACCGAACTTTGCATCGATGTTACTTACCGATTTATGCCTATTCGACACAACTATCCTTCGCTGCAGCACGTACGCGACTAAACACGAAGCTACTCAGACGCATGAACAAAGGAAGAGCCGGGAAGGTGGTGAAATAACGTTTCACTAACGTCGCGCGGCCTGTGAGACCGCTTGTCACCAGTTAAAGGTTAAATACATTTTTTTTGTAAATAAATACATATTATACATAGAAAACACCCAGACCAATACAAACAAACAGACATGTTCATGAACACAAATGTTTGCACTGTGCGGGAATCGAACCCACGACCCTTGGCTCCGAAGGCAGAGGTCACTACCAAATGAGCCATCGAGTCAGTCATATATAGCTAGGTAGCAGTGTGACCCACCTCCGTGCCGAAGGTGAAGCTGACCCCGCGGTCGTTCTCGCCCCAGCCGGCGGTGTCCTTGTCCGGGTCGGACCACAGCAGGTCGCAGAGCAGCCCCTGGTCGGGCACGTCCGTGGGCCGCATGATCCGCCGGATCTGCTCCATGGCCTGCAGATCGGGGGAGAGGCCGCCGTGGCAGCAGAAGATTTTCTCGTCCACTGCGAATGAAGAAAGTGGTTTGGTTAATTTAAATAAATAAATAACCCAAGACATGCCACGCTGGGCCACACAGCGCCATCTAGCCCCAAACTAAGCCGAAGCTTGTACTATGGGTACTAGACAACTGATAAACTTACTTAGATCATTTATTTTTTGTAAATAAATACATATTATACATAGAAAACACCCAGACCAATACAAACAGACATGTTCATGCACACAAATGTTTGTAATGTGTGGGTATCGAACCCACGACCCTTGGCTCAGAAGGCAGAGGTCACTACCAATTGAGCCTTCGAGCCAAATGAATGTTGGGTGGAAAGGGATGGTAATTCGGTAAATAATTCTGAGCACCTTGTGAAAAGTGATACAAGTCGACTTACACAGAATTTGATGTTATTTTTCAGAAAAAAAAATAAAACAAAAACATAACAAAATTAAAATTATACTACTGTAATGATAAATCATTATACAAAAACAGTAGTACAATTAAAAACAAAACAAAAGATAGCTAACAAATTATGTATATGATTTTTATGTACAAAAATTAAACATTCATAACATGTATCAGTTTTCATAAGACACGAAGTTATTTTTTTGCATGTAGGTACGTAGTGTCGTATGTCCCAGGATCAACAACGTAACTCTAACTAAAACGTGTATGTGGCAAAAGACAAACAAAGTCGTTGAAATCCATTCAGTTATGAGCAGACCCTTGGAAGTTGATGTTTATTGTAGGAAGCAAAAAGCCAACAATGTAAGCTATATTTCTATAATGCAACATTATCATGGTTCACAAAAAGTACGCATGTAACTTTCAAGTTACATCCCTTAGAATTTAAAATGATGCAGATAAATAAAACAATCAAAAAGTCGTATATCCCCCTGAGCTAAATTAATTTCGAAGATCAACATGTCTTAAATTATTAATAAATCTATGCATTATTTTTACGTCTGGCTGGTTGACAAAAACTTTGATAGCACGATAAGTCTATTCAGCTATTATTTACTGCATAAAAAGTTTACAGGAATGTTTACGCTTTTAGACAAATTAAAGTCAGATTTACGTATAACTATAATAAATGTTTTTATTTCCATAACAAAACAACATTACACAACTCTGCACTAAAAAAATAGCTTGTATTGCAGGTGCTAAATTGTGTTCAGACGTATGCGGACATTTGACTAGATCGGTAATGAATCTCAAGTCAAAATAAAAACAGAAAATAAACTGAATCCACAATCACAAATCCTGAACATTTCCATAACTGTGGAAAATAACAACCCAATTATAGGATACGTATAGCTCAATGAAGCGTCGATAGTCATTAGTAGTAAATATGTAATAGTTGGTCAGTACGGGTCCGTGGCAGGCGCCGAGATAACCCCAGGCATCTAGTGTTTACGTGACGCGCGCGATAAAACGAACCGAGATATTGATCCAGAAAAATCTGGAATTGCGAACTTTCTCTTGTTTTTCTGTTATGTTTAAGATGACATAGAGTATCTCGAGACTTATATCTACTTGCTGTCTAGATGGTACCATCACATCAGGGAAAGATGCATACTCATATTGTCTACACCTGAAAGATGACGAGCGAAAAGTGTAATATTTTAAACTAGCGACCCACCCTCGCTTTGCTTCGGTATTATACATATAAACCTTCCTCTTGAATCACTCTATCTGATAAAAAATCCGCATAAAAATTGGTTGCGTATGATGATGATGACCCCGAATATCATTGTAGTAATTTCCAAATGTTCAGTTGTAGAAATGTTTTTACAAAATCAAAAAAGCCGAGAACGAATAAACAAAACGAGTCGGAGGGGTTACCGCTAACGTTCTTAAGCGTAATAAAATAAAATTTGTGAAACTATAAATCTTGTTGGAAAGTCTTGATATTATAAAGAAAAAAGACAAGTGTTTGATGCAGAAAAGAAAAACTTTTTTAATTTGGCTCGACGCAGACTAGAACAAAATGAAAAGCCTACGCGTCTAATATCGTCGCTTATCACATTTTCGTTGAAACTTCAGTTGCAGAAAGTCGATTAATAACTGAAGGGTATCCATCCACGATTATGCCAATCAGATGTCTATAAATAAGAGCTTTAATGAATTTACTCACACCAATAATGGCTAACTTTATGGACACGCTAAGAAAAAGAGTAGTGCTAAACAATGATGAAACGATAATGTAAAAAGGTCCCTGAAGGTGTCATACTTATGAGAGCATGCCAGCACACAGGTTACAGAGACAATTAAATAAATCGCCTCTGGGAGGTAACGCTACATCAAAGTACCTCCCGGGAGAGCTGATGAGTCACCGCGTTGGCAAGGTGCCATTGGCTGTGCTTTCGACTTAGGTTTTTACTAGAAAAGCAGTATTCATGGAGAATTTGTTGTAACAAAGTAGTCTTTTGTAAATAACGAATGCATGCTCCAAAAAAACTTAATTGGTGACGAAAAATGTGGAGATAGTTCCGCCAGGATTTGTCTGTTGGAAGTCACAAACGGAGGTCTCTTAAAGGTGAAAAGAAAAGATCGAAATTGATCTTTGATCTTGAACTATGTTCTAAGTGAAATTGAGTCTTGGACTATTTATAATTCTACAGAATTACGAAACCAGTAGTTGCTGAAGCACTCCTAGATATCCATTATTTTATTATCATTAAATACATCCCAATGGGTATTCACATTATGCACATTTGCACACACATTGACTTGAATTTAAATCCGTGTTTTAACAACCATACCACTGCAACGCGTTTCTCCAACAAACATAACTCATATTTCCACAAGAGTTTAATCTCGCATTTTGAATACCTTCCAACTTCTGTCAAGCAGAAACTTTTTATCTACCGTCGAGAGCGAGCCAGTTTCATTGTTTACCGTTTTGTTTTCTAAACTTGCGGACGCAGAGTGGCACAATGTCAAATCAATACAGCTCCCGAGTGCGGCCAGACGGCTGGGCGTCCCCTCGTCAATTGTTACGGACCAAAGCCGGGTAATTAAAGGTTAGGATAATCCGCTGCAATGAAAGGGTGCTGAACATTTAGTTGGAAGAGGCAAAAGTTGCTCCGTAACTATTTTTCTACAAATAAGGACGACAAAGCTACTAAATTCAAAACACCGACCTGACAGCGACATAACTTGAAGACCATTAGCTTTCCTGTTTGGCAGGCAGGAAAGCTTGTGATCCACTGAATAGATTTTATTAAAATATGGCCAAGAACACTCAGCGAATCCAGCAGCTATCAACCAAAAAAGCTAGATCAAAGTCTGTATACTCCTTTCTTTTCTTTTTCGTCGGTTGTTATAACCGACAATTTCATTTTTAAGCCACAAGATTACCGAATCAAAATGATAAGCTGAAGGGGAATTTAGTATCGTAGTAATTTGGGAATTAAGTACACAAATCTAAAGTAGTGAAACGTGCTTGATCCTGAGTAATGTGCAAAACTGTTGCACCTTGATATCTGGATATTGCAGAAAACACGTGACCACTGGTGTAAAGTAACATTAACCATCTGTAGTGGTTACGTGACGTCACAAATATACGGGATTCATTCTGCAACGATATAAACAAAGCGAAGTTACTCCCCGGTGACTTCAATTTTCCCACGTCTGTCCTCTATTGTTTTGTGTAGGTAGTTTAAACCTTACTCAAGTTGAGTTTTGATGATAGACTGATTTTTATTAGCGATATCCCCGGCTCCTTGCTCCTTGACGCAATAAAAATGGTTATTGATTAGAAGTCTAAATTTATTTATTTATTTAAGTACAATAACATGATACATATTAATATTATTTATAACATAATTTAATCTGATTTGTCACTAGACAGTAGACACCAAGGTGACATAGAAAATACATATTAATTGAAATCGTTATTCAAGACGGAAAGACATAGATATTAATGTATTGCATGTCGTAAATTTCAGGAACAGAAATTAAAAATGTTTTTTAAATTTCGGTTCCCAATTAATATTATTAACTTTAATTGTCTCATACAGTTAGTCACAATCAGTGTACTCTGTCTCATGAATCTGAAATCTTCTGTCTGAAGTTGAGTAACTGTCAATAGAAATAGGCAAAAGGTATACCAGTGTCTTTAGAGCATGCCCGTTGTGCCAGAAATTATTCCAAGAGAGGAAGGGACTGTTAATCCAGGTAGGTGTATAGTATCCTTAGAGATCAATGGCTGTGTCCGAAATTCTATGAACATCATCAACATTACATTCGCGATTTTCTATAACAGTAAAATGCACGTTTACTCTGCGCCGGCGTCGAACGCAGGCGTCTCCCGTGGCACGTGCACCGCGCCTGGCCACGTGAACACGCGCGTGATCAATTCTGCACCTAATCCTATCAATTATAGCGGATAAAATCACACGGCAGACGGAACGGAACACATTTAATAATCGCTTCGCGTGATCTCAGGGAACGGTTATCTGGAATCGTTTAAGAGAACCGTCGGGTGTTTAGTGTTGAATTAATCGTTAATAGTCGGGTTAATCGCACCGCAATCGACACAAACGGTTCTAGTAATCGATAGGGTATTGGCTGCGACTGTAAACCGTTGTAAAATATTATAATGGGAAATGAAAAACTACAAGATTACTGACTTCCTACCATATAGAAACGGCAAATTGTAGCCATAGCGATGTGACCTCTACTTCCATATGTACAGATTACTTGGCAATATATTCCATCATTCATGACTTGAATGCTGCTAATTCTTTACAACCTACTGAGAATGGTAGACGATGTTTAACGGTTATCGCCGCTCATAGACCAATTAATAAACAATCGAAATGCAATATGCACAGGTTTCTACATCGTGTTTTGATAAAAAAGTATTCTAGAAACATTACGCAATCGAAGGTAAACACTATCCTCTATCAATTATGACCCGACCTCAAAGTAGACTAAACAAGATGCTTACTTTGTAATGGCATCTAATGGATCACAGTTATTACGTTCATTTCACAACCAGATGACAATGGGAGAAAAGTTTCGGGAGTAACCTAAGGTTTGATACGTTAATTACATTTATCGGGCCCTTGCACAAAAGGTTATCTTGAGTGATAGCTGAACCATTGGGGTAGTTACCGATGCAAGGTAAGTAAGGAAGTTATCCTCAACAAGTAGTCATCAGTGTACTAAATAAATATGAAACGTGTTATATATATAATAGGGTTAAAATAAGATATCACTCCTTATCAATCCGAAAAACTTTTATGAAAGAATACCCTCTGATTGAGGAATCAGTTTTCAGTTTTCAAGACAACGCTAAATCAAATCAACGATAAAATGGTCGATGTCGTCACAAACCATAGAAACAGCTGACAAAATGAAATGGGAACCGGCACCGTTTGAGGATATTGAAGAAAAACAAGGGGTTCGTATGAGCCCGAAACAGAATAAATAAACAGTGGCGTTATGACGCCAGCGTGTAATATCCGGAGCTTGTGAATTTCTTCAGCCCGTGACGTCAGCAAGGGACAGGATTGGATGTAAATAAATGATCCAACTTTGCGTCGTGTGAATATAGAATGCGAATGGAAATGGATGTAGTTGAGAACATGGTCAATGCCATACTTGTTCTTACAATAATAAATTGTCAGCAGTAGTAGTGGAGCATTTGCGTAAATAAAATTTAGGCAGATTGCATGAGACTGAAGTGTTTTTTTTTAAAAGGGACGGCGCTGCGTCTGTTCACGACAGATTCAATGGCAATATTTAATTTTCAATTACTTCTTGCAATTAATTAATTTAATATAGCTATAATAATCTCAAAGAGATAATTCACTGCATATTTTCCTTATTATTGTTAACAATAACCGACTGCATGAGAATTAACAAGTAGGCCATTTATTTACATAAACGAAAATAATAATATAAACTGAAATATAACCATTTAATTTATGTTTAAACTCATCACAGCGTAATGCGCAATAAATACTCGATAATTGGTACAATAATATTATGATCATCAAGCTGCGTTGGCGAGAGATAGCTCTGGGTTACATAAAATAGAAAATATACGCTGAAAGTTAGACATTAACGTAACGAAATGCGAAATTAATAACAATTAGTGAAATATGTATGACGTGTCCAATTTGTTCCAACTACGCAGCGAGCAAGATTTCAAATTTGCGAATCGGACAGATTTGATCTTATGCTAATTCACATAATATGACGGTTGCAAGTTGGCTTCGGACAGAGCCGACGGGACGTTTCCACGATTAATGGATTAGCAAGAATGTAATCTGGGAGAAAAATCACCTGAGTTGAAATATGAATGCAGGAATTAGCAAAATATGGCACTTTCTGAACTTTGTCCGGTGCGGGGTGCAGTGTATTCAAATAATACAATGAAATTCATTAAATAGAGGGGAATCCTTAATTGTTTGCTCTAAATCAAGGTCTGATCTGTGATTAAAAGTTTGATCAATTAATAAAACACAGTGGCGTTCATCAGACTTATCAGCGAGTGGTCTAAGAAATCTTGAATCATCGAATTGTTTGTAAAATGGAATTTCTATTTAAAGACATGTGCTGACTATGATTCGTAATTTGTGGTGAATGTGTTTCGATATTCATGGGATAGATAGGTACGGCGTAGGTTAAATCTTCCGTTACAATTTCTAACCACAAGTCTAACATCGAGATCCATTATGAGTTTTTATAATATTAACAAGGCTGGCATATTTATTAACCTCTAACACTCTTAGTTATTTTGAACAGTAGAGACACAATTTCTCCCCAGTGCAGTGCTAAGTCCCTCCCGCCTCGGCACTCACGACGATGACTCTCAAGGGACGAGTAACAAGCTCAGTCTACTCGACACCTATGCTTGTTGAGAAACTCGCTTTAGGCAACCACTATACTTCTCATATTATTATGTTTAAAAATTCTTAGACTGATACTGGGTACACTAATGGCAAAGAAAAACAATGGATAACAACTGCTATAACTGCATGGATGGACAGTATTCAGAGTTAATACAAGAACCAAGAGTCCGTATTTGTGTTCAACTGTTGAAGAAGAATCGAATAAGCGTTAATAACGGAAATAAATCTATGGTGAATTATGCTCCAACTAATACGCCGGTTCTAATGAATACTTCATCAATTTTGGTAATGAAATAATAAAAATAAGTTCCAAATTGGCATTTACTTGCTTTACATCATAATTTTGATGTTGAAGTACCGGAGGATAACGAAGTTTAATTGGTAAATCTTAAATGTCGGGTGTCGCAAAACTTAGTAGATTGGATCCACTGTGCTTGTGATTTTGCATTTGATTAACGCTGTCTTCAACATGTTATGAATATTTATCGGTTAGAAACTTTGCGGAAATCGATAGTCTACTTACTGGTCTGGATTATAATCTACATTCGTTTTCAAATGTTTGCTGCATCGATTTTGGTTCGATTTGGATATTCGTTTAGCACTACTATTTGACACATTTCAGGTTTTGGTGGGATGTGACAACTAAGTGTAACCTAAGCGTAAGTAACCATGGTTTATTAATTTTAAAACATCGTGATATCGTGTGTGCATTGGTCACGTTTTAATAACCAAGACCCATAATTACAGTTATAGCGCGAATATCGAAGCTGAAATAATGTGTAAAAACTTCGACTCTTACATTCCATTATGTCACACAGTTCGCAGCTTTGTAAATAAAATATTAAACGTTTCAAAGCAAAATATTGCCGACCCGATTTCGTAAATCTACTTTAACTAAGGTTCACAACACATTCATCGTGAAAAGCGAGCGTTGAGTCAGCGCATTTTATATTTTTTTCATATTTACCTTTCCACTGACGGCATCAACCTTATACTATTTTCGTAATAAATATGACTTTACACGGTTCCGTTTTAATAAAATGCCAACGTTTCGTAACAATGTCTCCCACGTAGCGCTCAATCATTGCACCGCATTGCGACGTCGTTGTAAAGCCATCACTACAGGACTAGACAGTCTTCAGAACTGTTCAAAAAAGGATTAGGTTCTAAATTCTGTTGCATTATTTGTTTATTTAAAGTAAGTATTTGCTTGAGGTTTAAGCAGGGTTTATACGCGTCAAGTCTTTCGGTCACTCTATAACAATCATTGTTTCAACAAACCCAAGAGATCAAGAATTCAATAGCCACGATGCTGTTATTAAACGTCATGAATAATGAATGGAGGGATATCAGTTTCATGAATAATAGTGACTTATAGTGCGATTATTGTCAAGTCTAACGAGAATTGTGATAAAGTACGCAACCTCGTAGATCCTAAAATACGAGAGAAAAGGCTTATGGTAACGACAGTTATAAAAACGACAGTAAAATCGTAGAATAGGCTTGTTTCCTTAAAAAATTTAATTAGTCCGTCTCCTAGATTATTCAAAAATAAAAGATACGTATTTTATCATTTATAAATTAGACCAAAGATTACAAAGATATACCCCGTTAAAGTTTCGCGTGACGTCACGCCGTGCAGCATTTTGTCGCACGGCGTGACATCAAACACCCCCACTCCTAAATTTTGATCCTTTGTATCTTTGTTATTATTCGTGTAAATGAAAAAAGGAAAAATACGTGTCCAATATATTTTTATAATCGAAAATACGGACTAAATATAATGTAAGTATTTTGACCCAGGAAACATCCCTATTATAAGCTATAACGGACAAATTATTACCAAGTAGCAATTGATGACTACAACTATTCAAAAGACAGCAGCAACAGACAGAAGTTATAAAATGGGTGATAATTTCAAGCTCCGTCGATCAGTTCTTGTCCAGACAGAGGCCTTAGTAACGACAGCTCATTGCTCTCGGGTTCTCGCACTCGCCAGCAAATACGATCGATACGGAGATTAGGATAATACGATATGCGATCATATAAATACAGGACATGAGTGGAGTTGAATGACATTTATTCTTTTTCTTTTCGAATCAACTGTAATATACCTAAAATAGGACCAGCGGAAAACCAGGCGACCTGGATGTCGCTCTTGGTCGCCTTGCATAGGTCCCCCATCGTACACTTAGTGAAACACAGGTGGCAGGTGAGCAAATGTGCCATGGTGCCTTCGGTCGGTGATACGTAATGGGGAGGCGGGGAACCTCTCGTTACCCAGAGGTCAATCTTCTAGTGTAATGGTATGGTTTAGTGGTTGCTTTTCGTGAAATAGAAGTGTGAAGCACTAAAATGAATTCAACTGTATACTAGGTCCTAGTCTTCAGGTGTATGAGATGGGTATATATACCTAAGAGTGAGAAAGAATTCGAATGCTATAGTTGGTATGGTTCTAACTGTCCACGATGGTAGTCACTTGGCGCATTTAGTAAAAACAAAAGAAGTTTTGAATCCAAGTCTGATGTTAGCCAGAGATGTTGGCAACAAGTAATTTGATTACAAAACATTGAGTGCTTATGGATCAAGGGCTCGGTCAAAGAATGTGTGAACAGACGAGCCGACAGTGACCATGGCATTTGCCTTGGGGACGGCCGCACTCACGGGAAATGGATGTTTGCCCGCTGACCTCACATTACCGGCCGACTTTATGGAACCAGCTATAAAAGACATTGTTGGACAAGTGTCAACGGGACATGAAAAATTTGGTGTTTCCTTTTGCAAATTGCGAACGTGATGAGAATTTTCACTAGGAACTGCATATTTTATATTGGTTGGGTTGGCTGTTGAGGGTTGCGGCCGTTGCGGCTCACTCAATGTCGTACTAAATATCGGCAATATATGATTGGCTGGAGACAAATACCTATAGGAGACATTCCAGAAGCTTTACTTGCAAGATATTGGAATTATATGCCTGAAACTAAACGTTACATAAGAGTATAAGTACTTTATATGCCAAAATGATACTTGAATAATGTTTCTAGTTGGGTGTAAGTACGAGATTGGTCTGTACGTATTTGCTAAATTTATATATTTAAGTGCAAGTAAATGTGAAAGATTATGTGTACAGGTCTCGATATAACTCTTTTAAGATTAAACCTTACGAACCGTAGCTAAGAACCTGTCGAAATGTCACTGCCCGACGTTATTTATTAAGTCGATCCGAGGCTTCTTTGCCATCGGAAGCGAACTACTTAGTGAACCTTCTAAATCCTAGGGAGGATCAAGATAAATGTCACTGATTCGGTGAGATGTTAACTTTAAGTTTAGAAAAATGTTGTTGTACTCGAAATGTTTTCGATTCAATTAAGCTCCAATAATAATTATGTCTTGTGGTTCCTTGATTTAGAATAGGACCACCTTATTTCATCCCGAAGGTGACTAAGGGAATATCAGGAAACGGGCAGTAACGTTTAACTACAAATAAACCATACTGCGGTTACCAACCTGCCTGGCAAGCGTGTGACAAAGATAAATAATAATTGTCATTGGAGGAGGCCTATGTCCAGCAGTGGACGTTTGCAGGCTAATAACAATATTGTATTGTATACAAGGACTATTTGGTTGGGTTATGTAACTGCATATGTATCAGGCTGTGATATTTATAAGCCCTGTCTAGCCAAAAAGTGTTTTAACATTTCGCCTAAAAAATGTCAAAGCTTATGACAGAAGCGGCGCGATGCTTATTACGACGGCGAAATTGCGAAATAGTTTTCATGTTTCAAGGTTTCTACGACAGATTTACTCCATCAGGTCCAAGAATGAAAATAAATGTTAAGATGACATAAGCCAGTCGGCTTACCTACTTATGAAGCCTTTTTGAAGACACAAGACTTGCAAAATAAATGGTCTACTAATAAGTACACAGAAAGATTCTATTGATTTAGAAATAAAGTTTCAAGATCTCAATGATATCGAAAAAGATTTCACAATTTACGAGAACAGGCAAGGTAAAACCAACATAAACGATGACGTACTTGAACACTCAAATCAAAATAGAAGCGTGGTGTTCATCGGGATTGGAACTCAAGGTAAACGGTAGCGCGTGGCAAGCAACTGCCGAAGGACGTATGTTGACTCTCCCAATGATTTGTTTGAAACCGTTTATGGCAACTTTTGGGTATGTTATAGGGGAATTTATGCAAAAGTAGATGGAACAGCATTAAAGGTAGCATGATGTTCTGACCTACTAATTCTTCCATCAAGCGCACCTAATTAGAAACAAGTTTTCCTGGTAAGAGTATACATTTGACCAGCAGTTTGGTTCAGTGGTAACATCCTCCAGCGTCAGAACAGTGGTCGCAGGTTCGATCTCCGCACAGTACAGACACTTGTGTACATAACTATGTTTATTTTCAAAATTCAAAAATTCAAAATTCAAAATATGTTTATTTCCTTCACAAATTAGGCAAGCTTAAGGTTAAATACAAATATGTATGAACATTAATATTTGTATTGGTCTGGGTGTTTCCTATGTATAAATGTATTTATTTTTCAAAATGTATCTCAGTAAGCTTTTCAATTGTCTAGTACCGTTGACATGGCGTTGTGTGGCCCAGGATTATTTTAAAGTCATTTTACATGGCAGCGGTTCGACAGTAGATTACAAAAATCTGTATGCTGCAAAAGTTCGGATATCAGATGAAATGAAAGTAGATACCGTATAGAGTGAAGTGCGCGAAGGACACATTTGTCGACTCTGAATATCTGAGCGCACGGCAATCTGTTTAATGCCATGGCTGTAAAACCTATGGCGGGTTGGGTCGCGCCATAAAACGAATGGAGGTTACATTTTTTATTTGCACGACTGAATTGTTCAGGTGAAACATTACACTATACGTTCCGTAAGAACTGAAGTTGAAGAATATTCAAAGTAGAATTCGTATACTATATTGAAGCCGTATCAATGGAAATATAATACAATTAAAGTCTCGCAATTAAGGGGTAATCATCATCAGCAACAGTAGAATGTTTTCTACATTACATAATATGTATTCTATATGTAAAGTTACAACTTTTACCTCCTTTACTTCTGTAAAGGAGCCTAAATTCTATAGATTGGCTTAAAAAGATTTCACTGCTTATTATGTTTTTCATAAATTTTCATACCTTTTTCTTTTTCTAACAGAATATAAATAGCTCCGCCAGAAAGTCTTGTAATAAAACGTACTAAAAATATGTCTTCATTACCATCAACGAAGACAGAGTTAATATTATCGTCCATTACGAAAATGTTAGGTAACACACGCTTAGTCGCGTGCAAACACTTAGGTACGACGAACAAACAAGGCAATATAGGAAGCCATTTCCTCAGGATGTTTGCTTGATAAATCTATATTTGTAATGTTATAATAGCACATAGACAATAATAACTTACGATTCCATAACAGTTTTATTATAAGACCTATGATTCAAAAGGATAACGATAATACTGTTATGGTTTCACTATAGTAGCTGCATTTTCCCGATGGAGAAAAACATTGGATAATCTCGCTTTGTACCTATTAATAATACCAGATACTGGATAACTTACTTAGAGACAGCGGACTTACGAAATAACTATATTTCCATCACATTTCAACAACAATTCCGTTGAAATCAAGAAGCTAACCAAAAGGTTTCAAGAGAGATTTCAACACTTTGGAAAAAACATAGCTTTCCCGGTAAATCAGTCAAGTTGGGTTAAAAATAGGCGTATGACGTCATTGCGTTGGCAGACTTTACGGGGTAGATGCGGCCAAGGCACGCTGGAGCCAATCCATTATCTTACCTTTTAGCCTAATTGATAACACACAGGTGGTAGCCACAAGACCGTATAGGTTTCATAATGGGACGTCTTTGTAATCTTCAAAGTGGTTTAGTTTCATTATATCTAGGGAATATCTATCTATCTTCATTATATCTATAATTATATCTATCTTCATTTTATCTATAATTATATCTATCTTCATTATATCTTTAGATTTCCGATACTACACCAAAGTGTTGTATGATCGACATAATCCGTATAAAGTGTGGTCGCATCCTTTACCCCTTCTCGTAGAGTCTAGTAATTTCGTATCGTACACACTGTATATTTGCACTGTGTGCCCAAAGTGCACTAAATGCAGTCGTCATTACATAACCTAGCTTCGCTTCGCAGTCACCCCATGAACCCCCCGCCTCCACTCATCAGATTTGTGTACGGCACCTGTTTTTGTACACACGTGACCCACTTCGCGGCTACGTTTGCGGTCCGCTGGCACGTGGAAAATGTTTTGAGCCTAGACTAGACCAGAGTTTTTAATTGTGTGCGGTTTCGTTGCGTTGGGTTTAGAGTGGTAAGGAAACGGGTAGGAGGGTAAGTGTTTACATCTTGTTTTTGTTATAACCGTTTTATTGTTTGTTCCCGTCAAATCATTGTAATCAACAAGTAAGATAGATTTTCACGATCAGTGTTGCGGGTTCGATCTTCGATCTCCGCACAGTACAAAAGTATGCATGAACATACAAACAGACATCTGTTTGTATTGGTCTGGGTGCTTGTTATGTATTACATGTATTTTCTAACAAAAGAACCTAAATAAGTTTTTCTGTTGTCTAGTACTCATACGACAAGCTACGACTTGGTTTGGGACAAATTATGGGTATCGTATGTAGACTACTGAAATAACTATAGTTTGAAGGGATAATAATAGAATGGTAACTACGCCCTCGGGCTACTTTCGGCAAACAGTTTAGTAAAATAAGTACCTACCAACATCCGTACTTAGGACATCAATGTCTATTATTAACCTGCTGACCCTTTACACAATACCAACGATACGAAAACGAGAGTAAATCATATTCCTTTAAGATTATTATGTTTGTGAACATCCTGAAAAGGTATATTGAAAACGAATTTAGAAATAAATCTGAACACGTAAAGTTTTATGAAAGAAACGATAAATACAGCTTCGCAGTTGTAAAACATAACTGCGAAGTTTCCAGCAGTGAATAAATCAAAAACAAAACACAAGTCACTGTAAAAACACGAAGATGCAAATTTAAAAACACTCTCGATGTAGATACACTTACGCAAACACGCCGGAGAGTAGCGTGTAACGAGATGATGTATGAACAGAGTAAATATTTTTGATTCGTCGAACGATAATGAAGTAAAAAAAGGATAAAAAGGTAACGTATAGGACGAGAATGTTGCTTTCTGGAAAAGAAGACAATAAATATCTAACGACCCGACGAAGGGCGTAAGAGAGAAATATTTATTTCTAGACATTTTATACGCCTTGTCATGTATTTGGTGGTGGTTGTGTGGTGACTCTATTGAGCTTTGCCTCTAGTGTTAAGACTGTGAATCTAAACAACCTTATTTCTTAGGATAGGACTTTCTCTTGAAAGTCCTAAGTGAAAATGGGAATCTCTAAAGAGACTTACAAATATCTTACATACTCTTCTAAATTTGGACTTTCAATCCAAGAAACTGTAATAAAGACATTTATGTAAGCTCACCATGGTACGAATATTACGAAACACTGGAGACGAGCCTTTAAATAGACGAAAAAGATAAATTTACACCATTTGTACAAATGTACATTTGAACCGGTGCTATAAAAAACTTCAAAGATGAAATAACATTGTAACATAAAAACAGACGTAAATCGGGAATCTTTAACGTTATCTCGAAACGTTTGTACTTTATCTAATTTAGCAATGAAAATAGGTCGCAGAGACATGAGGAAGGATATACGGGGATCGGGGAGGTAGGTGAACTTTCAGATTCCCTTCATAATTAGGGATCAAACGTGGCGATAACTAGAGCAGACGGGGGCGGAGCTCGCAACTCTGAAACGTAGGAGTGAAACTTTTAAGGGCACTCATTTTAATTCGGGTAACCCGGCTACAGATACTGTAATTTGTTTGAATTGAATTAAGGTCGTCCGAATTGAATAAAAGCGGATATCGGGAAGGTCTTAAAATTTGGTTATTGGGAAATTTCGATTTCACTTAGTTTCATTTAGTTTTTTTTTTCTTTAAAATATCGGCTTATCAATTTTAAGCCCAAAAAGTGCAACTTCAATGAAATGCAAATGATCGTCCAAGTAAATCCGCAGTGCTATGATGACGACAAGAGTATAAATGATGGCGACAAAATGAAAGTAAAAGAGGCATTTATTTAAGTCGTACTCATAATACGCAACTGGTGCAGGTTTCAAGTTCATGATTAAACTATGAAGGTATGTACACATCGATCATACTTTATCAGAAAACGATGACATCATGTGTGATACCGTAGCGAAATAACATCAACAGTTTAGCAGCTCGATGCAAACCCACAAAACTTTTTCCGTTGTCTTCAGTTCCACATAAGTAAACTGATGATACTGAAGGATCCATTCAGAAAAATCAAATAGATGAAATTGTGATTTAATCATTACAACAGAACTGCAAGGACGAAGTACGAAGGGCCTGGCACCTAGCTAATATACGAGTGAAAGAGTCCCTACAATATGAAACCTGTAATTTAGACCCGAGTCAAGAGGAACGTTCAAATTTGACGAGACCGGAAATCAAAGTGAGACCTAAATGTTATTCTGAGACTATCAACAATAGTACGAGCATATACTTAGTCAACTAATTCAGCACTGGAATCCATATTACATAACAGATCAACCACGAACACCACAAAGCTGTATACAATAATGCGGTTAACATAAAATAAGTGTCTATTACTATAAGTAGTATTGATGAGTATTTTTACTCATAAAAACAAAACCCAAGATACATAACCCAAGACATGTCACGCTGGGTCACCCATCGCCACCTAGCCCCAAACTAAGCCGAAGCATGTACTATGGGTACTAGACAACTGAGAGAGACTTAGATTATACATACAAAACACCCAGACCAATACAGACATAAAACCTATTTAGGTTTTTACGTCGACGATATCCACCAATTATATCCAACAATCGTAATAAACTAGTTTTCTCATACCGAATAGATAAACTAGACAGTGACCATAACTGACATATTGCGTATTCTAGAACACACCCGAATCTTAACCAATTTATAAAAGTTGATTAAGTTTATTTGTCCGGGGTTCAAATCACAAACCTTCAGATATTTGTTGCTTTTGGTGCGAACGCCTCGCACAATGCTCAATTGTGTTTTTCAAAGTTGTATATAGGAATTGTAGTAACAATTTTTTATATTATATTAACTCAATGTGATTTATCATCATAAAGTAGCTAAAATACACAGTGTAATGTAAT